>UXSR01000006.1:0-174967 GCA_900604375.1 Mesocestoides corti
AGACTCGGATGGAAGGCGCTTGACGTGTGGCTATGGCCTCTGATTGGTCAATAAAGCCTGTTCTGTTGTACCGGTATTTTACCTATTAGGGCTCGGGTATTCTACAGTAGCAACGTTTAAGGACGCAGACATATTGGACTACACCGGCCTCTGCCAATCCTCTGTTTCCTTACGTCCTCTTGTACTAGACTTCTTCATACTAGGTCCTGCGTATTCCAAAATCGAATCGTTGATCAGCATCGGCAGAGGTTGAGCCAATTGCGTCTTCGGGTCATAGTTACGAGTAAGTGTTATCAATAAAAGAGCCACGCGGCTTGGACAACACCACTAGCTGCAGTAATTTTCCACTAGCCAATGAAGGCGAGTAAGATCCCGCATTTTCTTAGCAGAACGCGATTTCCTTGGAGTGTGTCAAATATTGCACCCCTTTTTATTTCCGAGGATTTATTGGTTTTCTTCGACTTACATCATTTCTACACCACATGGAGGCCTAGCGTTTTAATCCCGTTAGAGTATTTAACGTGGTTTGCAGTTATCCATCATGATTTAACCAAGATCGCTAATCCATAGTTCGATTGTTAACAATGCATTTATAATTATCAGCGAAGATTTATTGCAAAAATTATTGATTTTATTGGACTTCAGATATGAATCTCAAATGTGGACAATTAGACTTAATTTCCTCTAATTTATATGGAACTCAAATAATAAGATCTTCAGGGTGTCCATGAGCTTTATTAGAAATTAATCTAACCCTGTGCTGGTTCCATGAAACCAACCCCTGTTGGATCATTCCAGTGTAATTGAATAAATGAACTCATTAACTCTAACAACTTTGTTTAAACCAAACAGACTCGATGGTTATTACCAAGCTAAACTAAACCTCGACTTTCTGAAATGGTTGATGCATAGTAGGCATTTAACCTCGCTGCAACTTCCATTGATGCATGATTTTGGATACAATAATAGCTTTAATTTTGCCATCAACTTTCTGGTCGAGTAGAATTTTCTCAGGCTTCAAGTTAAAAAATTAGTAGAAAAGACATTTAAAACTTTCGTGGTAGTAAACAGTTCAAATAATCCAAATAATATGTCGACAGAGTTGGTGGACGTAAGTCAGCACGATTCACGAAAAAAAGCTTTTATGTGTGCACCCTGAAGAACAATTAAGGAAATAGACTGCGCAAATTTTGTTGCGAACCTCAATGACTTTCCCAGATTTTGTGAAATTTCTTTTAAAACGCGTGTCAATTAAAAAAATTTCACTTGTCAATTACAAATATTGTGTCTTATACAACTAATCCTCCTTTCAGCTTCATCTTATTCTGCTCTTCCAATGATATTGCAAAATTTTTACAGTTCATACTTCAGGTAATGATTCTTTCTAAAAATCCCAAAAGTGAAATTTGAAGTAAAGTTAAGTTTATTGATACTATTTTGAGTTTCAGATAAACTTTAGCCTTTTATATTACATTTTAGCATTTTAAGAACGTGATATATTCAACCTTTCTTACAATGAATTTTGATGGTCCACAATGTTCAAAGTAACCAATCACGGTTTAAAAGGTCATGTTGTGACGAGACCCAATGCCTTTTACACTCTAATTGGTTGACCTAGATTCTTTACCCGACTTGTAAGGATGGCTGGTAATGATCTTGCTGATGCCTACTACAGTATTCCACCTTTCACCAGATACTGGTTTTCGGCCACAATTATTTTTTCACTCATTGGGAAGCTAGGACTTATCAGTGTGTATTCGCTTGTATTATTCTGGAAAGAGTTCTTCTACGATTTTCAGGTTTGGCTTCATTTTGATTTTGACATGTTTAGTTATGGCGTCCAATTACAGCACTTTTCTATTATCCCATAACACCACAAACGGGGTTCCATTTCCTCATCAATTTGTACTTCCTCTACTCATATTCTTCGCGCTTGGAAACAAGTGAGATCTTTATTTCTAATTTACTTTTAGGCACTTTTAGTGGAAGACCCGCAGACTATGTGTTTATGTTGCTTGTGCATTGGATAACACTGACAGTATCCTTTTCGAACTCCTATTATAATTAAAGCACAGTATCGGTATTTCTTTTGATATAAAAGGCTTCCAAAATTCTACCTACCAAAATCGACTCCCTTTTACATTTTTTTGCATTTTATGTGGTTGCTACCTAAGCCTTTCCATAATGCAGCATTATTCATAAAACAGTTATTACAGTGCGCACAGCAAGTACATTTTTCTCCGAAAGTTTTTTTAAGTCTAACCTATAATATCTGTGTTAGCATTCACTGTTACATGTTCCGAGGTTATTGCCGTTACCTCAGATTCTCTGTTTTTCCTTGACAAATGCTTCAGTCTATTGCTTTTCTGCTTGGAATCTACGTGAGTACATTGTGATGCATGTTTGTTATGTAATCTAATTCTATTTCTGATAATCTCGGGGCACTAGTTTCATCTCATTGTCCAAAGCTGCTGAGCCCGAGTTGTCCAGGTTATTACCTTATGCAGCCTTTGTCCTCTTGTTCGAAATGTGTTTTGTGTTCACCTTATCTTATCGCCTTAGTTTGCTCAGCACGTTCCGATATTATGGTGCCCGCAATCTCCCTATTCTTCTCAGAAGTTTTTCAAAAGTGGTTTTCTAACTTCATTTTAATAGTAATATTACTTCTCATTGATGTATAACCTCTTCTACTTTGCCTAGCTTCTCTTCGAGCCGATGGTCCTCAGCGTGATCTACGTGTGGAGTCAACTGAACAAAGACGTTATCGTTCAGTTTTGGTTTGGAACGCAGTTCAAGGCGGTGTACTTTCCTTGGGTCTTGGTGGTTCTTAACCTCATTATCCGTGGCAGGTGATTTTCTTTTCTTTAGAACTTTTATGACGTCATGTGGCTGTGCCACATCCTGACGACCCAATTTCGTGGCTACACTAAGTCACTGAACCACGACCTTGTTTTTAGCAACGAATAGAAGGTAGCCCGCTCATTCAATCCTGTTTAAAGTAATTTGAAAGTGATACACATCTTCATTTATTGCCTGGTTGGTTTTGACAAGGATGGCGGCTTCCTCGTTCAATTACTGCTTTTTTAGACTAGATTTTTCTGCAACCTTTTGGTTCAATGCATTGATCAAAGAAAGTCAACCCCTTACCTACGTATCTGTCTAGCCAAATTATTTCAGAAAATCCGCGTAACTGTTAGAAACCAAACAATTTTTTGGAGTTCGACCTTCGTATTGGCCTCAGCACCAAGATTCATTACCTCACTCAAAACTTTCTTCCTCTTGTGCTTAACAATCAGTTGTATTGTGGGTACGAATCACAATCTTAGAAGATTTAACCTATATGTCTGTATCATGTAGAAATGCTATTCGGAGGCTGGATTTCGGACTGGTCATCTTGTTATTATTGGCCACAACTTCATTGATCCACTGGTGTGTCTAGTTGCACCTTGTACTAATTGGGTTTCCACCTTAGTGACATATCTACCATCTTCCGGTGTGCGTACTAAACTGTTAGGTTACAAGTATCGCGGTAATTTTTTTATATCCAGAGTTGCAATGTCAGAAGGGAGTACGACGGCGTGCCTACGGCCTCCAATATTTTCAAATTATGCCTTATATTTGTTCTGTGGCATTTTGGCGGGAGTATTAATGGTTATTTTGTGATGGTGCTTCGCCTAATCAGAGTTTTTTTAACTTCGCAGCGCAACAATGGAGCTGGTGGGGATATTTGTCGGTCACATCTACTACTTTTTTTCTCATCAATACCCGCTAGAATATGGTGGGCCACAGATTTTAAAGACCCCCGCCTTCTTGTAAGTTTTTTTTAGCTGGTTTTACTGTATTTGGTTCTCGTCAAGACTTGCACTGACCATTTTGCAATTAGTTTATTATTGCTACTCATATTCTACTAGTACTAATATTTTCACTGGATGGTACTTCAGAGTACGTCGGTGAATGGATAGTTGTACTCACCTCACTGCATCAAATGAAGTCACGTTCTCTTGGTAGAATCATTGCTCCATCTTCAAACACAAAGGTCTCTGTTTTAGTAGTAGGCTTTACTCGTTTTGTAACTGGTCGAAATTACCCACCTATGACTTGGCGGCAGAGCCTTTGCATTGTAACTAAAAAGAAGACAAGTGCAGGTGGCGATATCTCATTTTGGTTGAATTAGTGTTTTGGATTAAAAGTAGCTTAACAAGAAGTCGACGGTAGTCCGCTTATGTCCCTTCGTTGTTGCATATGGTTTGGACGCCAAGCGCCTCCTGTGTGTAAACTTTTCAATACTCAGCGATCAGCAACTTGTTTTCTAGTTTTTCGGCTTCTTTTTGGCTAACAGGTACCGCATGTTCCCTGGTGAACGCAATTTCGTCTCGGGATTCGGTGTTCCTCCTCGTCGAATGGGATCCCACGACGACAACGTCAGTCGGGGTTTCCCCGGTCGCGGACGCACCCTCAACGACTGATCTCCCCTTCCCCCCCACTCAACCCCTATGACTTCACGCGCTCCCCTCGTCCAATTAGCACGATAGCCTAATTCTGTCAACCCTGTTCTTAACTTGGGTGGTATTCAAAATTGTGCCGATTGCACAGTGGCATTTAAAAGTGCCTGGATTCATGCTTCACGGTGTAGTTTATGTGGCTTCTCTTTTTCTGAGAGCTTTTCCTTACGCCTGCAGAGTAACTGGAAGACTTGTGTGAGTGAGACACTCGCTCCGATGCAGGATTGGGAGGCAGGGGGTGGGGGGGGACGCGTCCGTTCGTCACCTCGTTAGGCTTGTGCGTTTTGGGGCAGAGGTGCGAGCGTAGCGTTAGGGGGAAGAGAAAGCCAAGCTCTCAAGCAGACATTTATAGTTAAGGGTGCGGGTGTGAGTTAAGGTTGGCGTGTGCGTGCATGGTAAGTCAGGGCGGCCAAAGCTGACAGACAGGCAACTAGAGAGCTAATCATGGGTTTAGACGTTTTGTTGGGTGTTCCGGTCTTTGTGCGTGTCCTGTCGTGGCGCGTGCAGAATCGTTGACGCCTACAGGTCGCGGGTATACACGCAGGCGGGTCTGTAGCGGATTAGCGGCGATCGCGCCTGCATGAACCCCGATTACTGACCTCATGGTGACAATGACTCATCCCCTTTTCATTGGTTACTGTTATCAGACGCCCGTCATCCACACACATCCACACTTGGCTGGAGTGGCGCCGATGAACGGTCGCCCATCTTCACCCCATTCTGGGGTTGTTGCGGGCTGTTAACTAGAGGGTTGTAAGGTAGTGCTTAGACCACAAGCCACTAAAAGTCATAGGTGGTAGAGTTTGTAAACCAATGGGGTTCGGGTAAACCGGCGAGTGTGCAGTCATGCGGATGATACAATGAGCGGTCAGAGTGGCAAGGAGGTGCGTAAGGAGTCTGGGAACTGCTCCTTCGAGGAAACAGTTGAGAGAACTTGTTAAGTGGCAGTCGTCAAGATATCAGCAATGCTTGCTTTTGGTGAGAAACGCCCGTTTGTTTTCAGCCAGTATAATAGACAATGCCGTTATGGAGAAGGCAAACGCCTTATTGTAATGCCAATCATTTTAAGGTCACGTTTAGCTTTTTGGCTTAATGGTTGCAAACTTCCTGGACTTCAAGTTCAAGGTAATTTATCTCCTATTCCCTTACTCATAAACAGAGCTGTTCACTTAATTCGACAACTTTTTGACTCAAAGTAACGTTTGGTCTGAGACTTAACTAGTGGTTTTCAACCTTGAGCCCAATTCTTAAAAAGGTTCCACATTTTTTTTAAATTGAGTGACCCTTTTCAGACTATGGAGCACGTGTCAGTAATGCTCAAAAGAAACCATGAGGCATAGATTCCCACCCACCATTGTGCTTCCAAGCCTGCCGCAGTTGCTTGTGAGGCAGGCAAGTTCAATAACTCTGCTGTTTTGGCAGCGAATTTTTGTGTATACAGGCGGACGACGTGTAACCTGCGTAAATGATTTAAGTAGCACGTCTGCAGGCCAAAATTCATGTACATTAGCACTAAACAGGTGTTGAGGAGCACGAGGTAATGGGCGATTCAAGTAGGGAATTCACAATACAGACAAAGTTCTTCTCCACAACCCCTCCTCTACTCCCTGAAAAAAGTTAAAGAAACTCCTAGCCGGAGAATGGGTCACGAAATTTTGCGAATGAACTCGTTACTGTTATGTAAATCAAGTGTATGGTGTGAATTGGTGTACATCATTAGGGTCTTTTTATGACTTAGGTGAGGAGCGGAATAGGATCCTTCTAAAGTGGTTGTTGGCATGAAGCTGGATTGTTTCACGTCAGATGGATTGCACGCGTTCGAACTCAAGTATGCGTGTGTGATTCGCGCACCTCGAGGCATCTTGTAGTTTACCCATTCGACAATCACAATGAGCATTAGGTATCACTGTTACCCTTTGTCCTTTCACACCAGACTCCAAACTAGGCCCGTGCTCAAGTCGAGGAACTAGCTGTACAAGCGCTTGTAGCTACCTTACGTCGCCTTGCCTTATGATTTCTTAGTTCCTTAACTTTTATCCAAACTGGCTATGAGGCGAGGAAGCCATTCGATATACGCGTCAGGTGTGCCAATTAAAAGACCTTTATCAGGCATTCATCAAGTAAACTTAAAACAAATGAGCGAACGGAATGTAGAACAACATAATGAGTACCACCACAAAAGGGAATTAGAAGCTTACCAAAACTTGAATCAATCACAGTCTAGCTTGCCGCACAGATGAAAATAGCCAATAAAATGAGGCGTTGGTGGAGAACCTCGGGACACAATGCCCCTACCCTTCGTGCCTAGATTGACCTCAAAAACCATCTTAAAATTGGTAATTTTAATCACATTAATTTAAAACATTGGCGTATCTGAACACAAGCATTGTAGATTTTAACCAATCGAATTGATGTTTGCATCACAAAGGAAAGCGCCAATAAAAACCTTTCGTGAACTTCGATCACAAAGGTGTTAGGACTTATTGTTGAAATTTCTAACCGTACTCACCAAATTGGAGATAAAGTAATGACAAGACGAAGTAGATTTCTTCATGAAAGACAAGTGCAAGTATTTCGAAATACCGTCGCTGTTGATGTGAATCAGTCTTAAATAGTCTGATATGCAGGCATAGTTGTCCATGATAAATAAACTTACAGTTTAGCAGAAGTGCATTTTTTGAAGTTTCATTACCTACAGGGGCAGACTATTTATCGAAGAAGTGGTTAGTTTGAAATGACAAACGGTTTATTGGATAAAGACGGTGGCGATTATGCCATGGCATTACTAGCATTCATGAGGTTCAGTCCATGCTACGCCGGCTATTCAAAATGACCCACAGCCCTCGTGAACCAATGCAAAGGAACAGTAAGAAGTTGTTAGGGATTTTCCGCCTCGATAACGAACATCGCAGTATCCACGACAACGTGTAAGTCCTATTCTTATTTCCACCGGTACTGAAAGGAGCTAAAGTAATGTACTTACATCATTGACTTAATACCAATAGACCAACTGAAACAATACGAGTTGTTAATCTGAGAACTTGACGTAATCTCGTATAAGAAACTCCGAACCTCTTTTATGCTCTTTGTAGTACAGTTCACGACGCTGTTTTGTTGTTGCGATCCCAGAATTACCACAGCCACGAATTGGATTTCAGTCCAAACCGAGTGAGTCTGTGGCCTTTAGCCATTAACACTTGCGCAACCCTTCATTTATTACCGAACGTCCAATCAAATCAACATTAGCGTCTTCCAAAGTCAATTCTACCTCTTTCTAGCTAATCAAGTATTCAGTTAAAAAGTAGCACAAATACTACTGATAATCATGTTTGCCTGAAAATCGCAAATTACCCTAACCACATACAGCGCTATCATTTATCTGTTAATGACGGTGCGGTGGGTGATGGAGTCAAAGTTACTATTTGGGACTGGTCATGTGACTTTCCTTTGCATAAATCTGCTTGGACGGTTAAAATATGCCCTAGGCGATAGGTCAATGCGAATGCTCACCTGGTTAGTAAGTGGTTCACGTGTTTTGGCAGTTCTAGAAGGCCACAAGTAATTGTGAACTAAGCTGCTTAGCCCAGAAAACACCAGGAAGTTTGAATGAAACCTCCGCTTAAATATCATCTTTACAATGGTACTCAGTGCAGACGTCGATACGCGTCGCCTTGTCCGCTTGCATGGTAGACTGTTAGAACCAGGAATCTCTCGATGTTAAAGATTTAAGAAGCATTTTTAAGGACATAACTCACACTAGGTTATTTCGAACGGTGGAACGAAGACATTTTCTGGTAGCACATCGACCACTCCCCCATCTTAAAGCGCTCATAGGCGGCGTAACCAAGCTGTAACTGAAGCCTAAATGCCACGAGTGGAACAAACGTTTGGTGTCACTGAACGATATCGCAGAGGTAGTGTAAAAAATGGTTTACGTTTTGTTCACGTGACGCAAGATTGCGTCGCAAAATTATGCTTCATTTATTTTTAATTTACAATTCTAATTAGGAATCGGATGAATCTGGACCACTTTGCATTTTCACGTTGTGGCTTTCGGGATACAATTGCACAAAGTTTCAGGAAATGACAAGAAAAATTGTGTAATTAATAATGTGCAATGTTAAAAGCCCCAAAAACACTTAAGGGCGGCTTCTCAAGGCCTGACATCAAGTAGGGACACAGTCCCATTGTTAGCTTCAGCGAGGAAAGCCAAGTTGAAAACGTTTGAAGATGGCTAGTCCAGCAATAGATAATAATGACAGGGCGGTTTGTGACAACTTCACAAACGGAAATGCAACTGAAATCGTACCAAGCATTTTATCATCAATTCGAGGACATTAATTACCATCAGAAAACTGCAACGACATGCCTTCACGTCTCAACCCGTAGCAGATTCCACGCACAACGGATGGGCACTTGGCTTCTGCCTGGATTTGCCTCAACCAGGAGTCCCGTAGTCGGTCAGTATTGGAGGGGATTAAAAATTTTCAAATTTCTTTCAAAACAGGGGAGAAATGTGCCTTTTCAGGCTCGTCGTTTTTACTATACCCATTAGAGCCTAAATCCTGCCTCTGATTATGCTCAACACGGTTACAGGTATTCAGTAGAATGGTACACAAGGTGCATCATCTTATAACAAAACGCCTCATTTCATCTATCTTCAATAGTTAAGAAGACTTTAATAGCAGATTTCAGCATTTCATTCAAAAGCCAGTGAGAAAGTCGCCTTCCCCTCTCATGCTGCTTGCTACCAATAAGTAAGCTGTGCGTTAGACGAGGCTAACGGGTTAACCCTTCCTTCTAGAGATTACAAATCATAAAACTGTCAGTAAACTTCAGAATAAGGGATCTACCAAGACCACCCCCCTACCAAAACAGGCAGCACTGAGCCCATCATTCGTGTTGAACCGCTGTAAACGGGGGCGCACGGATACCCCATGGTGTCTGTCTCTAGGTTGCAACGATTTCCTTCAAACTCCCAACTTGCATGACACCTACGTGATGTTTGGCATTTTTTGGTAAAGACAAGGTAAGTACAACACCGCACAACAACATTGCTGCTGGTTTTGTGCAGGCGTGTGCGTAAGAAACGGTGATTCGTTAACGCTTGCTTGCACAAAAAGCTCAGTACATTTCGTTTTGTACATACATGTCCGAATTAATTTTGCGCCATATTTACAAGTTGATCCATATCATCTTGTTTTGGTTCCTTTCTACTTTCCAGATTAGTTTGCTCAACTTTTCAAATTAACTTTGCCACCCATTGATACCCTTCTGCAACTTACCGAAGTCCTTTTGTTCGTCCGCACTAATTCTCGTGTCTGTATCTACTACTGCTCACGCCATCCCCCCCCGTTGTGCATTTGCCTGTTCAACCAAGTACGGCTAGTTAAATTTTTTTTTATTTCGTAAGAATATGACCTGCTTCCACCTTCCCATATCGTAGGACATTTCTGTGTCATTGTTTGTGAGAGAGAAAGATTGGTGAGCTAAGTAAATCCCAACTACAACTTACAATTGCCGATTTAATTGTGATAAAGTTAAATGCTGAGTGATTAGTGCCTGCCTGGTCTCAAAGCGAGCAAATTGTGATAAATTAGAGTGCACCGTTATCTGTCTGTTAATAAAAACCAGCGTTCAGAAAACAGTTTTGTGTGGTTAAAGATGAATAAACGCAGTACGAAAGCACCTCAATCTTGCACTCCTTTGTATTTGTTAAATTTAGAGATCTAGTCGAGTTATTAAGGGGGTGGGAAAGTAGAAATGATGGGATAATAAATCTTCTGGTGACTTTGAGACCAAATCGGAACATTTCCCAAAAGCCGACATAATTGTCCTCGTGACTTGCTCCTGTTCCATCCACAAATCAAAGGCCGTATACTTGCACAAGTCGATCTTGAGGGGTGCAAATTGGTTCTTTTCATACCGTAATGTCGATTCACCAGAATATTCTTTTCCGTGAAACCCGTTTAGGCTTCAGGCTAGATCCGCAACAAGAATGGAAGTAGTCTTACTCGCCCATGCTCACCACCGTTGCCACGGTAGCACTCCAAACTCGCTTCCATAACGAGCGCTAAACCGTACACAAGCGTGGCAGGCTATCAATGTATCCAGAATCCCCTGTGAAAATCCCACACTGCCAGAACGGAGCTTAAGTGGATTCAGCCTTATGTGCTCTCACTGAGCATGGACTAAAGCTTACCATTGTGTGTCACAATACCATGCATTTTGCTCATTGAAACTAGTGTGCCATAAACACAAACTTGGTACAAAACAACCACAGTCAGGTATGCGGTGAATGTGAGTTCGCAACTCCGCAATGGCGCGACCGTTGTTTAGTATTTCCGCTGAATAATAAATGGGACCTAAGATAAGGGGTATGGCATAGCCCCCTAAAGCTCAGGCGGCGTTGACGCAAGCACACATAAGCACGGACCGACGTGTCAAAGCATATACGTTGTGGCGCGTTAGCGCGCACAACCACATACAAGCCAGGGAGGGCACGAGCCCATCGATCGATAAAGCCTGTCTGCCACACTTTCATAGGCCTAGCTCTACGCGTGCTGCTTGTCCACGCGCTGCGTTGATTGGCACAGGCGCAAACGAAGGAAACTAATTGGCTAGCAGCTGAATCGGCCTTCGCGCATGATTAGCGACCGCACGCGCATGCAAAATGCGCTGGGGCTACGCGGCACTAAGAGGCTGTTTGCTCACGCCTGAAGTGTTCATCCTTATAGAGCCAGGCGTTGGTTCTTAAATTTAATTTAAAAAAAAATTGTGATGGAGGCGATCCCAGGAAGTTCTCTCCCCACCTCAACTGAAGAACTCAGTTCTGAGGAGTTGGCTCTACAAAATGAAATCACTTCGTTAAAGGCTCAATTGGAGGCTGCAAGAAAGGAAGTCGCTGACACGGACTTTTATACAATGACAAAGGATGTTGTTGAATTGGGACGGTTAAAATTTAAATTCCGCAAAACCCTTCGAGGCCACATGGCAAAAGTTGCTTCAGTTAGATGGGCTTCTGATAGCCAACTAATTTTATCAGCAGGCCAAGATGGAAAACTCATTGTTTGGGACGGATATACCGCAAATAAAGTTCGCATGATTTCCCTGAAAACTGCTTGGGTTCTTGGCTGTGCTATGTCACCCAGCATGCAGCAGGTTGTCAGCGGTGGTTTGGATAACCTCATAACTGTTTTCAGTCTGAGCTCTCCCGAGGGTACGCCTGCACAACTAGTTCAGGAACTCTCTGGACACAGTGGATATATTTCCAGCTTGGATTACATCGATGAAATCAAGCTGCTTAGTGCGTCGGGCGACAAAACTCTTAAATTGTGGGACATGGAAAAGGGGGAGCTGGTCTCGTCTTTCTCCGGCCACACAAATGATGTGAATTGTGTCCGAGTCAGTTGCACAAACAAGAATCTTGCGGTGTCTGTTTCGTCTGATTACACATGTCGTACTTGGGACCTTAGGTCTGCCAAATGTGCCCAATTATTCGAGGGCCATGAACAAGATGTGAACGGGGTGGATATATTCCCCAATGGTCAGGCCTTTGCGACGTCGTCAGACGACACCTCGTGCCGCTTGTGGGACATTCGATCCGACCAGGCGATAGCTGCCTACGTTGATGAATTAATTCAGTGTGGTAGCACCTGTGTGGCCCTCTCTCGCTCAGGTCGTGTTTTGATAGCGGGTTATGAGGACTTCAACTGTCATGTCTGGGATGTGCTCAGGGAAGAGCGAGTCGGTATAATGTCTGATCACGATGCTCGTGTCTCCTCTATCGCCATCAATGGGGTCGGAAATGCAATTGTCACCGGTTCCTGGGATTCTTTGTGCTACGTTTGGACAGCTAAATGAATGCTGCTGATAGAGTGACTATTTTCCCGCCCTCTAGTCTGATTCTGTATCCACAATGCGGGTGTTGGAAATCCGGCCACCCCGCTCTCACAACCACTCCCCCTCATCTCCTCCTTTTGCAATTTATGAAAGCTCGGTTCCCCCCCCCCCACGATTTTGTCCCTTCCCCTACATAATGCCAAAGTGTTGCATGGATAAACAGCGCCGGGGCTGCTTCAAAACCTCATCCCTTTACTTGCTCTCTTGGCGAAGATCGTCACCTCTCACTTAATTCCTTATAATATTACTCTCTAGTCCATATTACCTCTATGCGTAAGCCCTTACTTCTTGCCTTTTGCATTAATTCTGGAGCCTGCATTGTATATTGTGTCAAAGCATAGTTTATTACAATTTTTGCCAATGCGAATATTCTGTTTGGTGTATTACAGAAGGATGAACAATGCGAATTCGTGGCCAAGTTTAAATACTTTTTACAAATCCTTTACTTTATGTCGTCGAACGCTAATGTTATAGAAGTTGGACAGGTCGCCGGACACATCAGTTGTAGTTTCCGTTTTGAAAAAATTAAGGCTGTTTTGTCTTAATAATGCCGCATTGCACGTCATGTTACAAAATCAAAATTGGATAGCCTAGTTTTTCCCTTCTGTTGAACGCGCTTCGTCCATCTTAATGCGCAGTACAAAGTCCAGATGTGATGTACTCCACTTTTGGAATTATGTTGACTTGACTGTTCAGCCGTTTTGGTAATTCTAGCAATAATACTGATAGTAGTTCGAATCTCAAGCACTTTTCACTATCGAAAGTGAAAAAAATAGGACAGACCAATCACTTTTTTACAATGACAGGAATCAAATGTCTTCTAGGAGCTTGGTGTCTTCCTAAAATCATTAATTCTCATGCACATTCCTCCAAGCCACGTTTATAAATCTTATTCCTACAACATGAATTATAATTGGGAGGTACTTTATCAATTCTCAAAGCTTCATCTTCGTTTCCTTCATTTATGCAAGAACTTTCTTGATTGTCATCACGAAAACAGCCTATAATTAAATCTTCCCACATAATTTTTTCCAGTAGTACCGAACTCCCCATAATTGAAACCACAGTTTTTTCTCCAACAAGGGCTTGTGCCAGTCAGCTTGTGTGACGAAGCTTTTTCTATGATCTTCAACCCACGCTTCTGAGGGACAAGCAGTAACACTTGTAAATCTTGATTTTAACTAAGTACAAATTGACAAATAATGCCTTCTTTGTTGGTATTTGCCACTTCTTCTCAGCCGGCAACTCGTTTTTGACGTCTCTGCAACATAATCTGCGTTTTAACCCTAAAATTCATCTGACATCCTTTCCGATTCCACGTCACCAGTGGACAAAACCTCGCCCGAATTTTTAGATGGTGATGGAGAAGATAGAAATCCAACGGAGAAATAGGTGAGAAATACCGAGGAAGCGACAGGACGACTTAATCGATAGTTTGGATGATAGCTTTTGTCCAATTGCCAGTTGATTCAATTATGAACCGCGATGAGTCATTTACGTCCCGATTTCATGACAGGCTGGAATTCAGGCACTGATACGATGTCATTAATAATAATAATAATAACAACTTAAATAAGCAGTAATTTTGTAACTGTTGAGAGTAGCTTGTCAGTGCAAAAGTATCTTTATAAGTGTTTCAGATCAATTGACGAATCTTGTTTGAAACATCTGGCTCTGTCGCCTTCTTGTAAATGCCGGTTTAAACCTAAAGTGAGTGAAAAGGCTTACTGCAAAGATATTTTGCCTCTGTGTTTGCTTTAAATTACCTTTTACTCCAACAATTCATTGATGCTGCGAATATCGAAAAAACCCCGAAAATTTTTGCTCAAGAAAGCGATCCCATGCTCTCCTTTTGTGGTATTTATGCTTTCTAGAAGCTGTTAACTGATTCATGTTTCTGTCCCCGTCGATATCTCAGTACGGTGGGCTTCACGTATCCTAGCATATTCCACAACAGGAAAATCGATGTTTTCAAACTGTATTCCGAATTCATTTGCACGCGATGCTTACAAGTTTAGAATATTACCCTGGAGACGGACATTTTTATTGTAACTCCCTTTTGCCCGCTAACATCGACTTTCAAATTTTAATTCAGTTTGAGGTAAAATGCACGAGGAACGGAGCGAAACGTGCGTAGCTATCAGAATGCATTTATACCAATAACATCTTTAGACTACTAAGTCAGAATCTCAGAATGATGCGATTTCGTCGGCGTAATTAATTCAAGTAGAAAAGCCACTCAACGTATGCAGATTTCCCCAAGGACGCTTTGTCCTGATCACTCCCTGTAGTAATGCCCTGAGCGTGTAGCAACTCGAGAGGTGTTTTCAATTATCGACGGCATAAAAGAGGGGACACTTGAACGCACAAAGCCAAATCAAAGTACTGAAACAGCATATTTCGATTCAGCTTTCTTAAAACTCTCTGTAGGGAAAGGGCAGCTTCTTTCTTATGTTTACTTAATCCCTAATGTAGCAGTAAGAGCCGCTACGACATCATCAGCTGTAAACACTTTGGGCGTAATTTCTACCATTCATCTGCGTTTCAAACTATGCCCTGCCAATATCAAGGAATCTACTTAGCTTGAGCTTAATAACTACAAAATACAATGCTCTCATATTAGTTGCTACTGAAAACTGCTTGGAAGGGACTATGTTCACTGCAGTGCATAAAAATCCGAATCGATTGGAAACGCAGCCCCAAGCTTGGGAAGTTGAATTTATCAAGGCCAACCGACGTCGTCTCGTTTGGCCATTGAATTCTACTAATTATCCGGCTACTGACCCCTCCACAACTAACTATGCGGTTATTCCCAAGTGCATGAATCGTGTTTAGTCTGCCAATCCACACATTCTGACATTTCTAGTACAGGACTCTTAAGCTAGGAGCAGGTTTCACGCTAGGATTGTGTGATTACAATTTTCAGATGTCATAATATTGCCGTTTTCATTCGGAAGTGAGTGTACAATATCGATTTTTGATGTGTCATGATAAGCTGTCATTTGCATTGAAGGCAATTGATATTTTCCTGTAAAACGTGCTCCTCCAAGCATCTGTAGTTGCGGTCGATCAGCTTTAAGTGCGAAATGGAAAGTAGCAGTGTCATTGGAGGTGTACGAGTACACTTGGCCAGGCGCGTTAACTTAAAGCCGATTGGCGTATGCGACCCATCCTAGCATTTATTGGTCTCTGCAACCCCTATAAACGCCCACGCGCAAAATTACAACCTGCCTAACGTAGCGGGCGTTTCCACCTCGTACTGTCGCCCTTGTCAATAGGTTCTTTGGGAGTCAGCGGGTAATAGAAACAGCGTAGCAACTCAATCGATTTCAGGGACCCACTAGCGTAGAATACAAGTGCAAATTTTGCTACTCCAAATATTGGCAGTTCCACCACTTTAATGCCGGGCTGACTTCCCCTTCAGACTTTTCACAATGACCACTCCAAGACATGTGCAGAGCTGGTGTGATTTTTTGTGCCTAAATCAGTGAAACAAGGATTATTACCCAACTTTTCCCATACTAAATAGCCCAAAACCCGCGGTGCGTGTTCCGAAGGGAGGTTAGTCTTTCCACATAACGACGCACATACAGCACATTCCTGTTCGGTTTAGTAAAAAGTAGACTTTTCCTCTTCAATGCTGGTTGATAAAATTTTGCATAAAGAAAAGATAACTGCATCTAGAAGTGTTCAGGTGATGTAATAGCCAAAGCAGGTAACTTGTAAGAGCCTTTGGGAGTACTTCGATAACTATCATTAGACCATGTAAAATCGACATTACATTAACGTAGCTCGGGGCTTTCATTCACTGTGAAGGTCTCGGTAACAAGTCGGCAAAAGCCATACACGTAGCACTGAAAACCACTGAGCGCCCAATGCATACGAAACAAGAATTCGCATGTGGTTAAAATATGAGCTTTTATGTAAATCTGTACAAATTACGTGAATACACGGAACACTCAATGTCCTTCTAACCCCAAACCGCCGATATCCAGTTCTTCGTCATTATATATGTTCTCGGCCTAAAAATAAAATGCAACATGATTTTAAGCTTTTGGCATTAGTATTACTGCGACGCTCTGGAGAGCAAGAATGACATTATATTTTTATACAGCCTGGTTTTCCGTTCTACAAATTCGATCACATGGAAAATAAGACATCAAGATGGACTAATGGCTTATAAATACTCAATCGAGGTCAAATTGATCATTAGAACGAAAGGCGGGATTTTAGAAGGATTTCAACGTTAAATAACAGTATGCACAAGGGCAGTGAGGAGTGATGCTAAACCCTGCAGATAAGAGAGCAACTTCTGATATCTCTTCAGAAGAGGAGACTCACCATTTGCCATATTTGCAGAATGTTGTCTTCTGATACAGAACAAATGACCCAGGGTTCGTTGATGTTCCAAGTAAAATCCGAGATCTTGGCCGTATGACCGGCATGAATAAAAAGCAACTCAGGTGGCCCGTCTTCTGCATCCTCACTGGTTTGGTCGACGCCAATCTTGCTGAGATCCCAGATGTGGAGCCGACGATCCGTGCCCGAGGAGGCAAGAATTGTTTCGTTGTGAGGTGACCATTGGACCTGCGAAAACAAATTTTTGAGGTAAATGAAAGAATGCAATGTCGTAGTTCCACTATACCGTCGTTAATCATGCATACGGAGGATCTCGGCAATGAACTTCGTCTACTCCATGGTGGCAACGAGCTGTAACACACTGGTACGTTGTTAAGGGGAATTCTATATTAGAGGCTTGTCAAACAGGCATTCAAGGCTAAAACAGCCAAGTTTGGGGTGATGTTGTTTACGGAAATTAAGAAGTCCATGATAAAGGTCTACATCATACGATGATTTTTGATACTATAAGAATCATAAGCGTGGTTAGCCTCAGGATACACGAAGTGCCGGGTAAAAATTTAAAATCCCAACGGCATAAACCTATGGCAAGGCAAACTTGGCTTCATATTCGATTCATGTCGAAAATGGTACTAAAGGTAAAAGAAACAGTTCGACATAGCTATTAAGAGGTACCATATCCGAGCAAAAATCACAATATGGGTATGGTTGCTAAGGGTTACCAAAATGTTGGCAAAATAACTTGGCTATTGTCAAATCTGTTCCAATTAAGATACAAATGGCATATCATGTGCTGGAAAGATGGCTATGTAGAATCTGAAAAATGAATGTAATGGAAAATTAAGTCACATACGTATATTGCTGTGTTTAGGTGTGCAAGTAGAAATCTGTCACAGAAAAAACTGTGGGGCAATTAAGAAATAATAAAAATAACACGACGATACAGTATTCATGCGACTGGCTTACTTATGACAAATGATCCATTCGAGGTAATCCGAAAAGACAATACACAAACTTACTTGGAAGATTTCATCTCGATGTGATTCAAACGAATGTAGTTTTAGACGTAGATTTCGCAAGTCCCACAGAGCCACAGTCTAGAATGGCAGAAGAAGATAGGTTTTACAGAATTATAGATTTGTTGACGAAGAAAAGTACAGGAGTCAGTTTAACCCAAACCCATTTCAAATTATATATATAGAACGTTACTGCAAATCGGCTTTTACACCGACTCCACAGTACACATGGAATATTCTAGCTTTGTCAAAGAATAATGTAATTATGGTTAAAAGCAAACCTTATCGGCACTGCCGGTGGCAAGAATGAATTCCGAAAACGGGTTAAAAGCGAGACAATTAACTTCGGCAGTGTGCGCATCGACTTGGTGTTGGGCCTTGCTCCTAGAAGAACTTCGAGTATCCCAAATCATCAATTTATTGTCATCAGCGACGGAGCCAAAAACGTGACCATGTATGAGATGCCAGGCTACATCTTCGACGACTGAATGGTGACCAGTAAAGACGGCCATGGCGTCAAGACATCGTCCATCTAAGGGAGAACCTGAGATATCCCACAAACAGATTGTCTGATCATCGGACGCGGAAAGCAAATGCCCACTGTGAGTTGCATTCCACGATAGGCCATAGCCCTCCTTTTCGTGACCCTGTGAGAAGAAAAACAAATTGTTGTCAAAATAAAAACAACATATGCCATATCACAGAAATGTTTCATACCTTTAACCGGAGATCTGGTTGGCAACCACGCTCAGGTGGAGCCCGAACAGGATGATTTGCGTAATCAAACACAAGAACATCACCACTGGGAGTCTTAGTGGCTATAATATCGGGGTTCTGTGGCATATACCGAGCGCGATTAACTTCTCCTTCGTGATTGATCTTCATGGTAACTTCCAACTTTCCGGATGGGAAGTAAAACCCCCCAAAGTTTCCCTTCTCACTCTCGTACGTGCTTGCATCAAATTCAGCATTATCATTTGGTAGATGCACGGTAGCAATTAACAAATGGTTCTGCTCATCTGATGTATGAGTGCCAAGGATTAGCCGATGTATGGAGTAATCCTCATCGGTCCTATTATAAAATGGCTTTTAATTACAAATTAGATATCTGCATACGTCTCGACGAGAGGCAGCCACTGAGCAGACAAGCTTGGCCATTCAAGAGCATGAGACATCAACATATCGTAAAGGAAGGGAGTATTTCGTTTCCATATTTTATACTCCTCATTAATTACGCGTTCTTCAATTACGTCCTCAGATTCGGCGACATGCATATGTTGCTACAAAATCATTGAAAACAGTACTACAAACCATCATTGCGAAAAAATTTAAACCGAATTTTTAAACTTTTGTGTAACTCGGTAACTCATTCAAACACAAGTGTCAAGAGTGAATAATAAAGTCATTTATAAATATACAAATTTTCATCATGAATTAAAGAGTAGCTATTTTAAAAGCGGGTCACATGTATAATTAGGTGCAGATTTGTTCCCGCCACGTTAGTTTTTACGTAAGCAGAATGCAAATTTAGGTGTCCCATACGGGATCTCTCCGATCTCCCTTTTCCATCAACGTTGTAATATCTTCTCTGATGTCAATATGGTTCATTACGTATTTTTTTCAATTAAATCCTCTTTAAAATGCGCATGGATATAAAATCAAAAGTAAACATTCCAATTAAACGAAAATTTATGGTGGGCATAATTTTGCTGCAAAATATTGTTACATTGAGGACATCCTGGGAGCCAAAATTACAAACAGGATAAAAAGCCGATATTCAATGCTACTAAGCGAAACGAACTATAACGATTCACCTATTTATACCACTTAATAGCTTGCTTGATCTTTCATGAAAATTTAAATGTGCAGTTTTGCGATGCCATTGCATGTTTAAGTTAGAAACGAAGCCTTGATATACCTTAAAATTGCAGTTTTTTATATATTAAATCAAAATGACTTCAACGAACTCTCCCAATCGAATGTGCGAAGTTTGGCTCTGCAACCTTTGTTTGACAAAACAATCGGCTCTTTTATTAATATCATTTTAGTTTATAATCGTCGAGAATATTTTGCATGTAATGGGAGTAGAAAGCGTTTCATGTGTATGTCGAAGCCCACTAATACTGACGACTATACCAAAACCTGACCAGTAAAGAAGTGACCTTCGAAAACGCGTAGTTCAAGTGATTTAATGATACGATAGTACCATGATTGGTGCTTTTGTTGCATATCCTAATTAGTCCCGGTCAGTATTTTCTCTTAAATGTTGGTGACTCGCTGTCCTTTTTGACAAACTAATGAGAAATTACGATTGATCCACAGTTAGCTGTTTTAGTCCTTCTATGTACTATCATATAGATTTCATGCTGCCAGTCAATCCGAATATGCCTTATAAAGAGTTTTAAAGGAGGTTTGCTGTCTTTATCTTTTCACAGCTACCTCCTCCCTGGAAGTTCCAATGCAGACGGGTCATTCGATTATAATTGGTTTGGTTTTATCGGACATCTATTGGCTCTCTATAGTTTTTATCCCAGATTCTAGCATGGTTATGCCCATACAAAGTTCTGTTGTTCGCGCTTTTACGCGGTTGTGCTTCCTGTGAGTTTTTGACAAAGTTGTATTCTTGAAATCATAATCCCCACTTTAGCGCTGCCTGGTCACTATCGGGGTCTGTTAATAGATGAAATAGGTATTCAATTACATGTAGAATTCAAGTCTTTTTAATTCTATGTGGGCTAGATAACTTGCCTGGGCTCGAGTAGTTACATGTTTAAAGAGAATTGTGTCCAGTCTAAGTTTACCATGTCTGCCTCGTGTTCGTAAGCGATTCGGTAATTTATAATAAAATTGCAGCTGAGCAAAATCATTCAGATATCCATTCTTATGCTTATTGGTTGTGCATAAAATAATAACTAATTTTGATTGTTTATGCACCAGTTCTGCTGTTTTTAGCACACACAAGAAGACGTAAATTGTCTACGACGTGATGCGATTTTTCAAGAACCCTTATATTGGGCCAGGTGGCGAGGTCGCGAAAAAGACGACTCTTCCTTCGGCCCACGATTTTGCTGAAAAGGCCTTAGAGATGGTCAAGCATTGTTTTGAGGCAAGTTTATTCGTGTCCGGGATTGCAAAAGCCCCTTGACTATATGCTATGTGGTGTGTGAATTGCATTTTGCACCGATTGTTTTCAAAGCCAGTAAAAATCGTTTTTAGCATAATCGTCTACAGAATGAAGTCCGCAAATTTCTAATGCCGCTTTTATTACACGGAGTGTAATGCTTCTGGTTTACGACACAAGTAATTTTACTCCAATCTTCCAGATGCATCTTAGAATGCATTCATGACGTATGTGAAGTCTAGTTTTTGTCTGTTTTACAATTCTGATTTTTTAATGATTTTCTTTAGAGACCGACTCAGATGCCTTTACTCAGGTCCTTTCTCTGTGCATATTATTTTCTCTAGTCTCCAAACTGTATCCAATAATCCAGTCGAATTTTTCATGTGTTTGTCAGTAAAGTTGTGACACTTGCGGATCCATGTTAGAAACCCGTACTTTCACTCTTTCGTAGTGCGTAACAAGTCTTCCTGCCAGGTAGTTCTGACCTTTCCAGATCGTTTCCTTCATCCCATGCAAGTGAAGTTAGGACTCAATGAAGTTTGTAATTTGATCCGGTGGCATTCTCTCTCGATGCACATTGTCCTCCCAGTGCTAGACAGTGGACGACGTCCATAAGCTTGGGTGTAACTGAGCCCTTACAATCTGTACCAATTCGTCTTCCCTTGGTGATGACCTTTTCCGACCGACGTTCCAACACAGGGCCTGGAAAGTACCCATGTAAACGGCGGCATATCGTCCAGCGTGAGACACGTCTGTAATACCACATGCTCGCTCTGGTCTTCCTTGATCGTTTACTGCATCGCGAGCCACTAACACTGAAAGCTTCGCTCGGGATTTCTTTGTGAAGTTATTTCGGGTTCCTTCATTTCGAGTGTTGAAGAGATCAATCCGACAAAAGCTTTTTGTGCATGCTTTAAATGGAAAGATTAGATGTGCTCATTGAGTCGATAATTTTCCAGTGCAGTAATGTGCCACATCCTCTTTAAAAAATGACAGTAGATTATTTTGTACCCGAATGACTTTCCACGTGTGTAGAAAGCCACGAGGAGGATGACTTTACTTTAAAAATTTTCTTATTCAGGTGTCTACGGGGGTCGTTTTTTAACCCAAGAATGTTCGGCAATAGTTTCCCTTGGTCCTCTGATGGGAATCTGGGAAACTATTCAACAAAGGTCTTTGACTGTTTTATCCCATAGTTTTTTTTGTTAGGGAGTAATAGGACAAAAAATTGCAGGAATTCATCCAGGTTTATTATGCGCAATTCCATTTTGTTGCAGGGTGCATGTCGAAAAGTATCAATTCACGACGGAGGTCTGTACGTCGGTGGCGTCGGTGTGTCATGGGCGGCTATTCGCGTGATTAAACGAATCGGTGCCGGCTCAGAGCTGATCCCACAAATTCGCGGTTTTATGGAGAAACTAGTGAATCGGGCAGCGCAGGATGCTCCGCGCGATAAAAGCGAGAGCCTCTCCTTTCTTCTTGGCAGGCCCGGCATCTGGCTCACCGCGGCCTCTCTCTATCAGGTGCGTCAGGTTTCAACCCTATTAAATAATGTGTACTGAAAAGGTAGAAGTAATTGGTACGTTGTGCTTTACAGTTTTCTGGGGAGATTCCTGAAAGGGATCGGTTTTTGGGGCTTTACTGTCAACTTGCCCCGCACTTTGCCTCGTTGAAACCCGGAGGATGCGAAATCATCTTCCCACAAGGTTCAGACGAACTCTTCATCGGTCGTGCAGGCTACCTATGCGGCTTGTACGAGCTTCGGCGGCAGACGTCAGAGGCAAGTTGTTCTCCACCTCCCCACCGCCTTTTCCTTCACCCGCCGTCGTTCCGTAATGATTGTTACCCTGCACTTTTTTTCTCCTTTTAACTTGGCTCTCCAGTTGTCGGCAAAATTGTTTGTGTGGAATAGATGTCAAAGTCGCTACGCTAAATTCACATCTGCACCTCATTTTTGGCCATTACTAGCATTCATTCAGCAATACGACATGTTATGAAAGTCAGATTTTCGCCCAAAACATTTTTTTTTGATGAAACACTCACCTAAGGCCATTTAAACCACTTTCACAGGGGTAATACTTTTTCATGGTGTCGACAATTTGGTGCTTGAGCGGATGTGGCATCTGCGTGCAGACGTCTTCCTCGTCTTTTTCATAGAAATTTGACAAAAAAGAACTCCTCATGAAGAAAATAATTCGCGTGGTATTGCCCCTTAACTGATGAACAGTTCTAAATTGTGACATTTGGCTCTACAAAGTCGTTGGTTTAATGGATAGTGTATCGAGATCTGTAAAGCTGAACACAACCTTTGGGGGCTTGAATGTGCCACAGCATCGTGCGAGCATTTCATCCTACCTGTATTCAACCTTGTAATTTGAGTCGATTGTATTTAAGAAGGCCTTATCAGTGGAGTCACGAAATTAAGTAGATTTGAACAGGCCTTCTTGCGACGGGGCACTTCCCCTCTCGCGATCCCCTTATTAAAGGCGTAGCCAGGCGCACACCGCCAGCACGTTGAGGTTAAGGTGCGGTGCCTTCGTTGCACTCCTCCTCCCTCCATTTTGTTATGCACCGGTGCTTTATTGAAAAGGGCATCCACCAGGGTATGTTTACAAAGGCGTTATTTTTTTACACAAAGTACGTTTGCATTCTAGGCTGTCGTATCTGACGAGACGATTTTCGCAATCTGCGATGCCATCATCAGTTCTGGTCAGGCCTACGCACAGAAACACCGCTCCCAGTGTCCCCTGATGTTCGCCTACCACGGGACCGAGTACCTGGGTGAGGTTTGGCCTGCTGAATCCCACCTTCACCAGCCCCTCCTCAGAAACACTCACTTAGACTCTGTGAGAAAAAAATTGGGCAGGGTAGTAGTGTAGTGGTTGAGATTGCTTGCTTGCCGTGCCTCCATGCCTTGTGGGGCCACATCAGTGTAGTAATTGTGAGTAGCATAGAACTGTAGGACCAATACATCAACAGCTGGGGCCTGTTCGCTTTGATTTTGCTCAAGACTAGCTTCACGTAAATCACACAAGGCGTTGGTCAGACATCACGGGAAATTCGAATTTTGTTGATGATCATTTAACAGTACCAACTCCCTTAAGCGCTGTGAATGTGGCACGATGCATCTGCCACATAAATATACTCGGTTCTCATCATGTTCCAAATGCATCAGCTGCCTCCTGTCCTAACGCACAGGGCACATGCGCTGTTATAAACCACGATAATAGTGCACGTTAGGTTGGAGCTCATTCAAGGCGGCTTTGTGGTCGCCTGCTTTACCCGACCTTAATGAAATACAATCGGCAGCAATTCGAACCAAGTGGCTCGGGACGAGAATTTGGGGTGCGGTGGCGTTTGCTGCAGGCGAATTCCCAGGAGGCCGTATCAAACCGGTCAGTTGTTTGAGCAAAGCGAATGCGCGCGCACACACTGATTTGTGTTCTCGGGTTTTCTTTAAAAGGCATCTAGACTTGGCATTTGGGTCAACTCGATTGTCAAGATTAGCAGTGCTCTTACGTGCTCCCCTGTGGCTGTAGTGCATGCACCCTCGAAGGTGCTTTAACAATTCACCTAGTGACCTCTTACTGAATGTTACTCACCTCGTATTCGTCTTCAAGCGTGAATTGAAAAATCTTGTTTTTTTAAATTCGAATCAGATTTTTGTTGAACATTTGTTTGGCTTAAATTGAGACGCTTAGGTGTTTGTGGTCTTTCAAAGTTAATTTTGGGCTATGGACATCGAAAATACTGCCCACTCTCCATTTGACCTCGGCCAAAATTAATGAGCAGCAAGTTAATTGAACAAACTCGTTTGTGTTAGATATAATATTTCTGTAATTCTGATTAAATCGAAGCGAAGCCATTATGGTTTGCAGATTTGGTTAATTCGTTGTGTGCCATTTTTCGCCCAAATCGTTGCACACCATACGGCATGCCTCTGTAAAAAGACATGGGGACTTTTTCCAAGTCTTCGTAGTCTTTTTACCACGCTAGGTTTAGACGTATTCTTAGTGCCCCTCGTCTTCCATATCTCGCGTGATCCCATGGCAAACAAATTCGTATCCCCCCGCCCTCGCCCCCAACTAATCGACACGCAAGCTCCCGAGGCGTTTCATCTGGACGCGCATGAATTGTCAATTTCAGGTGCCGCACACGGCCTCGCGGGCATTCTCTTTGCCCTAATGCTTTTCCCTCAATACCTGAATGCCCGTGCCTCGGCCAGGCGCTTGGTGAAGGAGGCCATCAACTACCTGGTGTCGGTGACCCCCACGAGCACGGGCAATCTCCCCGCGGCCACGGACGAGGTGGACGCGCGTCATGGTCGCTCCGCCCCATCCGATGAACTCGTGCACTGGTGCCATGGCGCCTCGGGTGAGCGTTGAGCTTGAGAATCCCTCCCTCCAAGGCTAAAATCACATGTCAAACTTGGTGGTTTCGAGTCTTGCATCTTCTGATCAGTTATTGTCCAAACTTGAGATTAAGTCCCGAATTTGCCTTAACTTCGAAGTTACAGTTAATCAGGCCTCTAAAAAAGCTTTTCATTATTAAATCAGACAATTGTAAGGCAATTTCGGTAAACGGTTGCCAAGCACATCGCAGTGCTCAAATTGCCTAATTGATCATTTCCGGCGGAATGTTCGGTCAGTGCCATAATGTCTAGTTGCGTTCGCTGCAATGTGCTTTTATCTGTCGACCGGGGCATGGTATCCAGCGTGGCCATTGTTTGCGCCTGACGGGGAAGCGTAAGAAAACGCAAAGACCACGCCTCTTGCTTTCACACGTGGGTGAGCGTAGGCAGTCAAACCTACCTGTTCTTCCTTTTTTTTAACTTGTCCTATTCAAACACACTTCGCGCCAGTCTTTTGAATGGTTGATGAAGCTGTGTAGCATTCGTGATCTAGCGCCAAAGCTGCGAATTTCCGACGTACGTGCACCTCGAGGCGATTGAAAACGGAGGTTTTTTTGTTTCCAAGGCCTGGCTTAGATAGCGCTAATGCTGCGGCTTTGTATCGCCAGCCTCCAATGACGGGATCTTGATGGATTTCGGACAAAAAGGGTGTTTTTCCAGGAGCTTAAGGAGATTAGTCGATCACCTAATACGGTTCTTTAACTTAAAAATCTGGTCAATTTCCTCTGGAATCGTTTGGGCATAATTCCACTTTATCCACATCTCAATCCTTCCATAGCATAAATCGACAGCAAAAATGGGTAGTAGAGACAGAAATATTTCAAAATTGATAAGGGTATTTCACTTCTGTCCTTCCCCTATTAATTCCTGACCGGAATTGGCAAACACCCTTCAAATTCATGGCGTAAACATTTGATGCTTGCAGACGCTGTTATGACCGATCGCCTACCGCTATCATGGTACTAACACTTGATGTGTATTCTATTCGTTGCACAACTGACTTTACGTCAATGGCCAGGCCCCTCTAGCATGTCTGTCCACTAAGTTCACAGAAATCTCCTGAATCAGTGCTCGACAGGCTGGTCTGGGACATCTTGACTGGGGTAATGTCAACGATGTGGCAGCTTTTTCAAGCTATTTCCCCCGGACTTTGTCCCCTCTGATTCGGCATAGCACCAACCACCCAGTCGTTATTTCGTGTCGTTAACAATTCACTTTCTTAGGCCGTTGTCGAAATCCGATTTTGCATACTGAGATACCAGAAAATTTGAACCTACGTGGTTGGGAAGGGTTGTGCAGGCACACGGAGACCTCGAACTCAGCGGTGATTGGAGGGACAGGGACGACGGGGGCAATCGCCCAAGTCCACTTCACGTGCAGTTTATGGTGGCCTTGCCCCACCTCCGTCGTCAGTCGGCATCCCTCTCTAGCTGTACGATACTTCCTCAAAAAACCAATCGTTTGATTCCCCTAGGCGCTGTTTACGCATACGCGAGGGCCTATGTTCTGTGGAAAGACGAGGTCTATCTGAGGGAGGCTGCTAGGTGTGCGGACGTTGCTTGGGGCGGAGGACTGCTCAAAAAAGGACCGGGTAAGTGTCATTACGCACACCCTGGTGGAATTTGACTCTCAGCTTACTTTTGCTCTTTTGTTTGTGCACGCACCACTGGCTTCTAGCAGGCTGGTTGTGTGTTTTCTTACATACAAATTACGTAACCTTTTATCTCGAGTGGATACATCATTAAGTGACTGGGAATCCGGGTATAATGCCCAGCCCATAATCCTCCCTACCAGTGACGCAGGAGCTAGCACTGGTAGGGTCGCTGTTTTCGTCTAGTTTGGTACTGCTGAAATTAATTGCGCCGCTGTTTGCGTCAACGACCCACTCAGTAAATAAGTCGCAGAATTCAGACGGTAAACACAAACCATTTCACATTAGGGCAGGGTTGGCGGTTGGCGACCGTCTAGCCTACCGAAAAAAACCATTGATTTAATATCTTTTTTTGTCGGTGACCTATGCACATTCTAAGGTATGCGCCTGCAAGTGAGCTTGTTACGCACTAGTCAATGACTCGTCTTGGAAATCCGACGCTACGCGTCTTGTCGCCGCATGTCTCACACCTTCAAAAACGTTTAATTTTGCTGCTTCTCTTGATGGTCTTGAAGTGGGTCGACGTCTACAGTAGACGTTGGTGAAATGTGTGCTGAATAAGAACAAGAGAGTGACTTTGAATTTCGAAGCAAAAATCCTTAAAACCGCAAATGAATGTTGAAGGGACGAAACCATGGTGACACAGTAGACGGGTATTTTACAGGGACACCATCGATGTGTAAAAACGTTTGGCCTGGATGTCAGGTGTACAATTGACTGTGCTGCCCCAAGGGATAGAGTAATGCTTCTAAAGCATAAATGGAAAGCCCTTGTGGAATGAAGAGAACGATGCAAAACAGCAGTTTGAAGGGTGAGAGGTCGCAGCCCGGTGACGCTTTGGGAGGCGAAGCGTTGTGGATTTTGGGCACAGCAGTAAACGACTCCCTTGTGCCTAAGATTTGGCCCAGCACATGCGTATCAGAACACACCATCTCCGTTGATGTGGGCGATTTTCCAAAATGCCTAACAGAAGGCGGCTTTGTGTGCTGGTTCCCTCCTGGCAGCTGTGCTCATTCACTTAAGGGGGCTTTCATAATTCATGTAGAGCTCTGTCGGGTTTTTTGAGCCGATCTATTTCTTCATGCCTGTCTGGGGTATTTGTGGGCTTTAGTTTAATCTGCATCTTGGGATCTCTTAATTTATGCAATCGTTATAACTGAATTCCTTGCTGCGTTAAGTCAATTAAACCTGCCTCCTAACTCAGTCGTTATGCTGAGCTAGCATTTAATTCGATGTGATTAATGCTGGCATTAACCAATGGCCCCGTAACATTATGACTGCAAGTGGCAGCATACCTGCCGCCAAAAGTGCACCGTTTGTTAGCTGCCAGCCTCCCTGCCCCGTAATCAGCACGGGAGTTTTGACCAGAACTCGCTTTAGTTTTTGGGTCCCAACATGATCGGGCATGAGTCAATTTTGTTCCAGTTAAAGCACCTGGCCAGCCGGAAGGTCCGTTCCATGTGGACAGAACAGGACAATGTTTTTTTTTAAATTTTTGTTACTGGTTCGTCCGGACTAATCGCTTTGGCTGTTAGTCTCAATTAATTCTTTTTGTATGTTCAACCTTCACGTGGACAAATGACTTCGTTTTTGGGGAACTATTCGCCACTTTCTAATAAATTACAAAGAACGGTTTTAAATCAAGACTTCCAACAAACCAGTACTGTCCACCAGAAATCAGATTACTAGCTGGCAAAATATCCCATCGATGTGCCTGTGTGTTTGATCACCTTGACGCAACGGGGCATTTATATCCCTCGTCACGCGGTGCATCTTGGAACTAAAGTAGGGAGGAGTGCCCAGTGTGTGTGTGCTTGTTTATGTAATATTTTGGTCCCTAAAAATAGCTCTTCCTCGTGTATTTATTTAGAACGCGGTTCCACGTTTGTCGTTCATTTCTTTTTAAGGTATATGCCACGGAGTCGCGGGGAGCGGTTACACCCAACTAGCCCTCTACCGCATCACGGGTGAGGAGCGTTACCTTGACCGGGCACGGGCCTGCGCCGCCTTCATGGATGAGGAGACGTTTCTTCGGGGTTCGCGCACTCCAGACAGCCCCCTTTCGCTTTTCGAGGGGCGCGCGGGAACAGCTGTGTTCCTCGCAGACCTCGCCAATCCCGCCGAGTCCGCCTTTCCCTTTATGGATGTCTTTGGTGTCTAAAATTGTTGTTCCTCCGTCATTTCAACTGCATTCATTGCTCCTGTTATTCCGTTACATCAATCATTCATTTCATTAATTTTTTTCCGTACCGTCTCGGCGGTGCATTCCGGGTGTGTGTTTAGAAGGGTTATTCTGCAGGCTATTGCAGTCATATGTTCCGGTGTCTACGGAATTTCGTCTGCTTAACTTTTTGCCTGGTTAATTCTAACACCGTTTTTAAAGTTACACAATCCGTGATCACCTTTTATTATCTTGCACGTGGTGAGTCTGCCTCAGCTGGAATATTTCACAGGAACTACTGATAAATTCCCCATGACCCCTTGTACTTTTAATTAGATTAACAAATTGCCTGCTGTCGCGTTCCTCTCACACATGCACACCCATCTCAATCGGGGTAGCCGTGCTAGTTCCAATTTACCCCATGGCAATGTGGCTTTTCTCATCACGCATTAGTCAACTTTACACGGCAGTGTCAGTCAAAGTATGGCTGTGCCGTGCATGTGATTTCGTCTCTTGCACAAGACTTTTTTCTATGAAGACGCCCCTTCCCCTAAGTAGTGGGAGAGACGCCGCGACAGATGCAGCTTTTTTGGGCTTCCCGGCCCCTTGTTTTTCTGTGATTATTTGGTATTTCAGTAATCCTAGTGACCTTTTCACCCAATCGAAAGAGCAGTGCCTAACCAGGCGATTTTAATAATGCTGTCCTGGCTTACTTTTCACCAGGCAGAACGGCCATGCTACTAGTGACAGTAGATTAACTTGTCAGAGCAATGTGTTCCCGGTAATGGTAGAGGCCGAAAACTCCTTGAAAGATACCCTCAGGCGAGGGGAGTTTAATCGATGTTAAGGACTGGTGGTTCTGTTTACCAAAAAAGCTTAAGCCGGAGTTCTCGCCTCGCTTCCACTCGGCACCAGTAGCTTATTTCAGTCAACTTCTTCAGTGTCTCGACACCCCAACATGTGTGTAACGTTTTCGCCGCGTGCCCCCTCTAATTTAACGCCCACCTTGTTATTTTTGGCGGTTGGGTGTTTCCAATCCACGATATCTACTAAATTGATTGCGGCTGGTGAACATTTTGTGCGTAAATTCACGCAATACTCACTTTGGGAAGGCATGCTCAAACTATTGCTGAGTCTGGCAATCAGTGGATTCCCTGTGATCTATTCATGACTCCAGTTGTAAATGATGCTTCTGGGCTCAAGGTTGCACTCTTTCCATGCACGTTTTTCTTTTAGTTTGTAGCCTTCATGTTGTTCATTGGGAGATTTGTTGGTAAAAAGCCCTAAACATGCATGTAGACGTTTCCACAACCAAATGCAATCAGATGCTGCAAAGTTAGACATTCATTGGCAATGGGCAAGTGGTACTATTAGGAAAGAGTTCAGGTTTATCATATTGTCTCGAATATCACCATAATTTCGGGATGTCTTCTCTGTTATTATTAGTCTTTGACGAATGAACACACCGATTTTGTGTTCTCGTTGCTGCCGTTAACGACGGCAGCTGACCCCAAGCAAGCTGCCAGGCTTCCTCGTATTCGTTACCCAAGTAATTAGTGGATTAATCGATCGTGCGGTTTGAGGCTGAGAAATTCGCCGGTCACAGTCGTCTGCAGGGGCTCTGACAAGGAGCGGGTCTTCAGCTAAAAAAGGCATCGAAATGAGCAGTTGCAACATTCCAGACACCCAGTGGACAACCCGTAGTGCCAGTGGCTTCGAAACCCAGAGCGGCCGAATCTGTTGCAGAGTATGGCCTCAAGCTCTCCACCTTCAATTTGGGCTTCCTACTTCGGCACCGACCTCATCAAAAGACCAGGCCTTGTTGATTCAAGTCAAAGCCCTCTTAGGTGACTGTCGAGCAGGTTGCGTCGAATACCTCAATCGGCGCTTTCCTTACGACCTCCCAAGTTGCCAATGGGTGTAAAATCGCGCGACGCCGTTTAAATCATAGGCACGCATCAGTTTTACCTTGGAGTAAATGAGAACGGGGAAGGCCCAGTTGCATCACACAATATCCTCCTCAAACAGAATCGGTGCAAATTAGTTGCTTTTGGGTTTTTCACAGCCTCTTCGGGGACATCTATTGGTACCGCGAGTTTTGCCCTGCAATGATGCTAAGTAAGCAGGTGAAAAATACCTTTGTTTAGTGGCATGCAGTGGGCTTTTCTGGTGACGTGGGTTTCATGACTGAGTCTGCCTGTCTGGCAATATGACAGGGCATTTCTCCAAACACAATGACACTTAACTCTGTTTCCACCGTCGATTCTGTGCGTGCCGTGGTGCGTTTATGTGCTGCCGCCTATTTCAGGGCCTTCTGCTAACGTCAAGGATAAGACGCAGTAAGTTGGCTTGTTTTGCCTGTGTAGAAAGTACAGTTGTACGACTGGATCACGGGCCACGTGAATGGCGTCAGTTGTGCTGTACTTCATAAACCTCGCTTGGTATCTTGAATGAAAGTGGGGTAATTCTGTGCGTAAATGTAAACAGTGGTGCCTGGACAGTGTGCCTGATTAACAATGCGGGCGAAGCCGCGTAATAAGTACTTCCACGTTGGAGGGTTTAATGGGCATTTTGCGAGCTCATTCGAGGCAATATAATGATCTGCAGTTTTTAATCTGGGGCTATTGCTAGGGTCGGCAATTTTAACTCAAGTGCCCAATGAAGCAAAACTGGGAATATTGAATGAAGGAGTCTAAGAGTAGATCTGTAGCGGATTAATTGCGGTCGCGCTTGAGTGAACCCTGGTTACCGACCTGACGGTGACAATGACTCATCCCCTTTTCATTGGTTACTGTATCAGATGCCTGTCATCCGTTCACTCATCCACACGCTAAGACGCACTTGGCTGGCGTGACGCCAATAAACGGTCGTGTCCTCGGTCGCCTCTTTTCCACTCTACGCGGGTCGTTTCGAGCTGCTAACCAGAGGGTTGTAAGGTAGTGCTAGCCCCCAGCCACTACAGATCGATCAGTGTCCATTTGGAAATGGTTTAAGGCTAACCCAAATTTCTGACATAGTCTAACTTCAATCGTGTAATTCTAATTGTAATCCTAATTTTCGATCCACTTGAATCAATGTTACCTGCTCAATTTCCACACATGCATTTTCCTGTTCTTAAATTTCTAGGGGGGTCAAACGCTTTTGTCGTGGCATTGATAGCAAGTGTTTGCAGTTAGGAGGTACACGTTGAAGTTATGACATACATGGAAACGTGTGCCAGAAGTGCTGCTGAATTTTCCATTCCGATCAAGAAGCACGCCTTCTTAGTTGGTTTACAATACCGATTGTGAAACAATATGTGGGTGGATTTGACCTTGGCTCTGCCCAGCAGAAAATTGTGAAGTAATACTGAAGCTCACTGCAATCGTACCATCGACCTTGGAGTACTTCCGGAACTATTAGAGCAGTGGTGTGGGTGCACTTTACCGAATCTGCGGGCGTCTACATTGTAAAAATAGAAACATTTGGTCGCTTTCGAAGTTGTAAAATCAACGGTTTGATGCTACGCTTTCGTGCATTTCTTAGACTTAGGAATGTTCGCAACAAAGTTTTTGATCGAGATTGACGACGACAATTGAGTAGACTGGATTGTGGTCATTTTCAAATTGCTAGCAAAGCGCCATTGCAATTTCGCGGGTACAAAGAAACGATTTGGAAGTATCAGAAGACACAATGTAGGGCTATCAATAAATACTAAGAAAAGAGATTGAAGCCTTTTGAAAATGTGGACTTGTAAATTCACCATCATTTAGCTGTGGCATTCCTATTTCCTTACGATGCCCCGGTTGTTTGCAGACTTTAATTGGGTTAACCAGCCGCATGGTGAGAATATTATAAGTTGAATTGTTGACAGAGGTGAAGACGTGCACAAATTTCACCTACATTTTGACCTCATTCGACGCTGTTAAGCTATCTGTTGTGCTCCGGAATAAGGCCGCAACAAAATTGCTTGGATAACAACCAGGGCTGCTGAATTTAGGAAGGTATGAATCACTCGAATTCGGCTCACAATCGTAGCCGTCGAAACAGGTGACCGTTTGAACTTCTTTTAGGTCCTTCTCAAGACCTCCACTGCCACGCTTGCTCTCACTGAGTCCTTTTCGCCACCATCATTCGTTTGAATCTATTTATAACGTCAGTTGCACTAAAAAAATTAGGGAGTAAGGGGTTTGGTCGAATTCTAACTACTTCTCCATTTTCTCTACAGCTATTTTTGAACCTTATTTCTCACCGTAGGACAAGGGAAAATTTGACTTGAAGCAAAATCTTATCGAAAAGGCAAAGGGGGCACGTTAGTTAGTTAAGCAGCATGCAACCTGACAAAAGATCTAGAAGTAAGCTTTGCCATTCCACGTCATTTTGACATGCACAAAAAATCATTAATCCAAACATTTATGCAATTGTTTAAATCCAAGTCATTTTTACGAGAATTGGCTCTTTCAGATTAATTTATTTTGAGTTACTATGGAATTAGACCACGTAGGCCTACGTGAGATCGTCAGTAGTATTTATTCAAATGTTGCTTACATGTAACAAGACCATTGCTATGTGAATGGGTTCTTCTAATTAACATTATGAAAAAGTGCGCATTCAAACTTCTTCACAGGTCATTCTACAAATTATAATGGCTACCTCGAGCTTTTTAAGTCAGAATCAAGCCGGCATTGTGTGCAATAAGTCGCCAACTAAAGAGGTGACGTTTCGACCAATCCCGAGTCAGCGAATGAATAAAATGGAACTTTTACAGAGATACGGCTACGATTTGAATGGATTAACCTAACTGCGGGACGGCTGCAGGCCATTATTTTCAGCTGAATAGGTAGACATGTCTTCAGCTCCACGGAATTGAGGTCAGATGTTGGGAGGGGGATCTCAGTGAATGCAGGGTATCCCGTGCTCAGTATTGAACTACTCTGGTTTGGCGCCAATCTCCCATTGACAGTGTACCACATTTGAGACCGTTTTTTGGAATCCAAGCCCACGAGTGCTCAGAGTCTGTCAGCCGTTAGAGTACCCTCGGCAGTTGGGAAAAAGCCCCTGCCATTGAATCTCTACTACAGGCCAATACTTTACTACTGCAGTTCCTAGAACATTCCACAGGCAAGGGACCTCATAAGCGATATCAGTTTGAAAGCAATTCATTTGAAGGTTTATTTAAAATTAATGTCCTACCCTCATCCAAGATGTTATGGCGTCGTAGATAACTAAAAGGGACACCATTCGAACTCCGATAATACCAGACCCACACAAGCCTTTAATAGGTTTTGAGGCACCTCCTTGCAAGCGAAACGAAACCAGCGTGGACCAAGTAGTAGCCTGTTAATGAGCTTTATTCACAACTGAAAGAACTTACATTGTCTGTCAAATGTTTATTAGCGAATGCAGCCCCTGTTCTGAGTGTGATTTTTATATAGAACATCCAGCATAGTAATTAATCAACCAAAAATCCTAGAGCCACCAGTAGTTCAAAATTTTATGAATATTCGGGGATTTGTTCGCAACTGAGTTTAAAACCAATCCCAGGACGCCTTCAACGAAAGTTGTGGCCTTCTTAATCGAAGAGAGCTGCTATTCTCCGCCGAGCCAGGGTACCGTAAAACTGAACCACACAAAGGTTCTGCAGTCAAAGGTGGAATTCGTACCGCAATGCTTCATGAAAAGCTCGAAATTTCAGTTGCTGGCTCTTACTAACTTCAAGTAGAAGAGAATAGTAGCTTGAGGTGGGTTGTCACAGGAAAAAGAGGATAACGCGTGACTTGGATATAACCAATGTCCATTGCATAAAATATTTGGCCTTCGGAGTTATTTTAAACCGAATTTCGCCTCCCATAGGGGAGTATGCTGAGATACTGCGGATCATGTTACTGCAGTCCAGTAACAGGGCGAGCCTGACAATGGGATTTTTGCTTTAATGGGGGGAAGGGGTAAATCATTTTAGCTCTAATGTCTCCTGTCAATTAGTTATCAGTGTGCATGAAACACTAACTCTGTCATTTGCGCCCTCGTGGTTACCGTTTTCAGGTTAGCTAATTGACGGATTGATTTCACATTCATAAACTGTATTTGATGCACTTAGAAACACCGACAGGGCTTGAAAGTACACCAACATGTGGTTTTTGTCAGAAGCTGAGTTTTAAGTGGTTTGACTTAAATTCATAACAAAGAAGTCCTTTTAACTGTAATATGTCGAGTAGGGAAATGCTTTTGGGTGAAGAAATGAAACTTGCATATGGGAAATATGTGTTTGTGGGTGCTTGATACAACAACAGCAGCAGCGAAACGTTTTTCAAAATGACCGTTGAGTGAATTCAGAAAGGCTATACCGAATGCAAGTGATCAACGCGTTTTATTAGGGTTTGTCCTCAGACTTGGAGCCAGAATGCGAGAGCAATTTAAAAGGCCCGATCGTGAATGTTCCATGGCAAACCGCTACGTGAACCATCAGTCACTTCATGCCAAATGGGTATTTTGGATTCCTCCTTAACATAACGCACAAAACATGGTTACGAAAGATCCGTATTTCATTTATTGGCTTTAAGTTGACACAGAAAATGGGGCAAGTCTGATTCCAAACTTAATTATTACGGTAGAAAAATCGTAGTAGTTATGGAATCTTCATACGTCACCAAGCCGTCTCTGCAACTGCGTGTAAGACTGTCGCGCAAAACCGTGAAGAGTCCTTCGCACGCAAACTGGAAATGCCTAAGGCCGTGCTGTACCACCCATCCACCAGTGAGTGTGGTGGCATGCCCTATCGACCACGACTATCAACATATAAGAATTAGGTCTTGACCTGTTCTAGTGTCATGAGCCAATTGTCGACTAGTATGGTTTCTGGAGATACCAGCAAAACGGCGTTGGCAGCAATAAAGGCAATACGTGCCACCACCTGAAAAGAACTGTTTCGTGATGATTAGTCGATCTTAAAGGGGGGGTCCTTGCGAAACAGGGTATAAGTAAGCCTTCTAAAAAGGAATCAGACTTTAAACAAATTTGTCTCTTTGTCTTAGTCATTGTCTTGGGACTACGATTTACTCTGAATAAATGAAAAAGAAACAATTGTTATTGATTCACGAATATATCGAAAACACTGACTCAAAGATGAACGCTCCCTTTTACATTATATAAGATTGGTATTAGCACGTTCGGTGGAGAACAGTTTTGTTCTCACAAATTCGCGCTGCTCATTTAGGCAATAATAAAATGCTTAATCAAATGTTCAGTGGTAGTTTGCATAGTTATTGCATTTGCGTTTCTTGAACTCATGTCTAAGATATCAATCTCAGTTGTTGGTGTAAGTAATTGACGAAAAATAGGCTCCATTAACAAATTTGCCTGTGTTCTTGGACAGAAGTTGACCATCCATCAGGTCACGTCTCTTCCTGCCGAATGTCTTGTTTTGTAAACAACGAAGGAGCTGCTTTCGACGAAATGTCATCAGCCAATGATCACGTTAGCATCTACACTTGTGCCAAAATGTCTAAAAACCTCCAGCCATACACTTTAGTAGGCATCTTTTATAGGGCAGCCAGACGATTCTAGCAATGCCGAAAAATCAATTTCACGGTCCCCGTCCGAGACGACTGAGACACCTGAGTTGCGCGCAAGTTGACTGTGTCCGCTCTAGCCTTAGCTGGGCTGGGATCAAAATACGGCTCAGACTATTCCGCTCCTAATCACACCATCTTAACTTCGATTTGAATTTACTTAATGTACAGATTGACTGTTTCGCTATACTATGCTGCCCTATACAGGTTATTTCATATAAAAAGGCTTGTACTGTTGAAATGATATCTCACTTCAGAGAAATTTCCACCTTGGCTTTCATTTTGCTATTTTTAAGATCTAGTTACGCTGACGAAAGTGCTTTTTGTGAAGACCCTGTATGGAAGGTAAAGCAAAACGCCAAACTGACCATTTTGTTAGTCTTTAGCAGGCACGAATGTCCGAACTTCTTGTAGCACACGAAAGAAGTCTTTCTCGAAGAGCTTGTGCATTATAGGACATTAAAAATTACTTTCCATATAATTCAATGTTGCTTTCCTCCTATTAAAGAGCGAAGCTCCAAGATATAACTCCAGAAAGTGGATCACTACAAATGGCGAAGTCACATGAAACACCAAATAATTTCAACTGAAGAGACCCCTATTAGGGGTAAATCTGTTCCTGAATCAAACTATGCAGGATGATTCGGCGTAACATGGCAGGTGGTCTGAAGTTTTACATGTTTAATGTTTTCCAAGCTACTGAAACTGACACAATTCATGTTTGAAAGTGGCGCAGATTTGCTTCACGCTCAAATGTTGCTGCAGGGTGGTCGTCTATGCAGAGACAAATTATGGACTCGAATTTTGATTACGAATTGATGGAAAGACAATTTGGTAAATCGTGGTAATTTGCGGCCATCAGCTCGCATCATGCAAGGCAGGAATCAGTCTTTATTCGGCCTGTTTATTCTCTTCTGAGCGACTTGATCTTATCCCTGTGCATCAACAACAAATCATTTTTAGAATATTTGTGCACAACGGCCCCAGATTTTTCCTCTAGGTCTTTATTCTCTTATCTTATTTTCCATCAGCAGTTTTCCACAATTACTGTACTTTTCAAAGCGTAGATCTTTAGGTGCTATGTAGGCTGACAAAAGCCTAACTGAATGTGCACCTTTTCTCACTTCGAACAGTTTATGGTTTAGGGCTAGCAGCATGTAGCGTAGCCCGTATTTTCTGTCTTTTGATAGCTGTTGTTAAAAATGCGGCCAGAGACCATTTTTATTGTTTGACAGAGCGTACTGGTAGGGGCAATGAGAAATCACATGTGTGGTCGTGATTGATGTGTGTAGCTGTTTACAATTACGCTAAAACGAATTGATTACGTGTGTTTACTTATCCAAAAAACAGAGGGGCCGCAGCCATAGTTAAACTTGCTCTTGGACCTTCTGAATTGTAACCGAAAGAACACCTTCTGACTACCCCAGCTATTCATTTAACAGATCGCTAGTATAAGGTCATTTTTACAATGACGTACTTCCTCTAATTTTGGTAGTATTCATACTTTAAATCAGTCTAGTTTTGAAGTATATTCACAGGTAACTAGCAGCCGTTATTACTCTAATGAAAAATCTTAAAATTGTCATTACAATTTTTCATGCCAAAGTTCACACTTGTGTCTTCACAAACTGACATTTTGTGAACTTTAGCGGGAAGTCCAGTGATAATGCATTACCGTGGGATCCAAACTGTTTGTTTACGAGTTCCAAAGTAAAAACAGCACAGTAGTTAAACGGGTTGCAATGCATGGATGGGTTCTAATAAACTTTTCGCAACAACGAAACTGGACCATTTGGAGCCACACGAATGATGCCACATGCACGGCAGCTTATGGACACGATGGCTGCTAAAAACACGCTTTAGAACTCATTGCTTCCTTCTGCAAGGTTACTTTTCCGGTCTTTATGTGGGAAACAACAAAAGGACTGTGAAGTTCGAGTGGGTGGAAAGTCGACTTCAAAAATAAGGCCTTTACCTTACGCCTCCCCTCTCAAGGTTACAATTTTACTGAAAAGCTAGCAGTCAGCAGCAGGCTCTTAGAACACCATTTAATCTTCATTACTAATATGACTGCCTATGCTGCCATTCATTTCAGCCCAAACCAGAAACTTCGAAAGGCACCTGGGCTAACGCCTCCTCAGCAGGAACTTTCAAATGATCGTGTGTCATATCTGTGATTTCCAACTGATCCACATATTTTATCTTTCATACAGAGTAAACCTTTTAGAGTGTCAAAAATTTAATATACGGTTGAGAGAGTTTTGTGGAAACTAATTCTCCTTTCAGTCTTTCACCCAGTTTGAGATACAAACTGTTCGTAACAAGCGTGTTTTTGTGAATTGTTGTAGGCGCAGGTTTGAAATTCGTCGTTTAGTTTGCCTCAGAGGGAAAGACGGCAGCTGGTATAGTTGGCATTGTGATCTGTTTGCGGCATTGTCTACCTCTAGTTGACTCTACAGCAGTCAGTGAAAGCAGCCCTACTTTTTCGAAGGTAAATTGATATTACTTTACACAAAATTCTCCCTAGTCGATGTCACAATTCGCCGAAATTTCATCGACACAAATTTTTTTCGTGATTTTCAGCGCCCCTTTTGCACTTCCTTATGGGTTTTAATTAGCATCATCCCATCATTTCGTAGAAATAAAAAAGGGCGACGTGATGAAGTGAATTTTTGTCAAGACTTGAGTGACAATTTCATCCACGTGTTCAGTGCACGAATCGATGATTGGTTTAACTGGGCCAATGTTTATTTTGCCAGGCTGAATGATGCCTAGCTCAAACTCCTCAGCTACGGTCCAGTGGCGGAGGCGGCATTCAATCCAGTTGCGTGACAAAACGCTTTCTCAAGGCTAATCATGTGTGATTAAACTCGCTTTACAATTGTGTGCAGCTTAAATGTTATCGCCTTTACTTAAAGTAGCAAAATGCACACTGCTTCATCTAAGGAATACTCTTTGAGTGCACTGAAGTTTCCCTTCCAGTGACTGACTTCTCCTTTTTGCTCATTTTAATTACTATCAATCTACTCTTGATCTAAACCCAAGGCCAACTCTTGAATGCCTCTTGTTAGTTAGGAATGCGCCTAAGCTTTCGCAGTTATTTAGAAATAATTATTGCACAGAGAAATTTAGCGAACGCGTGGAACTTATGAGTTGCGTAACAGCAAAAAGTTTTGCAGACTACGGTTATTTATTCCAGCGTTTAATATTTTTGATTAACTTTGATTATAGGCCCTGCAACGTATAAACTGTTCACTGAATGTCATGCACGTATGATTTGCATTCTGGTATTAATGGCATCGCAGCGAGGAACTAGATTGGTTGAATCCTCAATAGGCTACAGAACTTTGTCGCCCAAAATTTCCGTTCGTAAGTGACATCTCAAGAACAGTCATACCTTGCCTCTTGATGCAAGTTCCGTGAGCTTTTGCATTTTACTTTAAATTAATGATATTAAAAAATAATATCGATTTTATCTAATTTTCATTAAAAGCGCATTAGTGCATTTACTATACAAGCCTTTTACTTATCACTATTTTTTTCCAACAGCGTGACATGACTTTGAGGTAACCGTTAGACACCTGTGGGGTGCTTCCGAGATTTCCCTTTCCTCTGGACTGTACATCCAATCCCAGAGGGATTTTGACAAACCCGCTTGGAAAGTGGTGCACTGCCAAACATACTGCGTATGTGTCATCGAGTGTACGCTATTTTAAGGTCTGCAATCCCGCATAAACGGTTGAATTTCTTCAGAACTTCGTACTTAGATACTAGTGCAGGCACATTTAAGAACTGTTTTAAGAGGTACCCACGAATGTTTGAAAATATTCTAACGGAGCAGCTACATGATTAGCTAGATAATGTACTTGGAATTAGGCTCTGTATCGTGCGCCTTGTGTAGTCGCCAACCGACTTCAACCACAATATTCTGTCAACGCTAGCGACAATAAAAGAGATCATTGATGACTTACTTTGGTGCACTTAAATGATACATTTGAATTTGTCTCAGCGTGATCGCTTCGATTTCATGGACACGAAATATTGAACTTCACAAACATGAGAATGAATTCTATCTGGAAGCGGCATTTCGCCAGTTGGTCTTCGAGCACAAAATATTGAAAGCTTCATAAGACTATTGAGTCTTGTTTGTAAAAGCCTCATAAATTGTGTTTTTTTTATTTCTACCTATTTCACCATACTCCTTTGAATACACCTTTACCATGTCATATTTTTAGTCCAAGTCGGCTAATTAAATAGGCTCCAAATCAAAATTTTCTTCATAGTAATTTGCCACGTGTACATGATTCCATTCCTTAAAAACTATCTTTATAATTTCACTAAATACCACAGAAATGACAGGTGTCCCTCTAAACTGCAATTTGTCACTTATTTTATCGATCGATTGACAGTTTCCCCGTGCTCGCTCGCTAAAATCTCTACCAAGGCATTTTATGTCTTTTGAGACGCCGATGCATTAATCATAACAGGCAGGTGATGTTATTTTGGCACGTCCTTTGCATCATGCGATCCGGTAAAACGGAGACCGGTGCAGAACCTTTCTCTCGGCTGAAATTTGCCCACATGTGTGGAATGGGGCACCTTCCTATCTCTGGGTCTCAGCACCAAGCCATGGCTTTTGCAGCCACTAATGATCGAAACCCGGTTACGTGTTTGAAGGTAAGCACGCAAAGCTTCACGTAAGTTTATGACGAAATGAGAAGTCTATTAGAATCATCAAATGAAATTTCACACATTATGACGTATTTATTTAGTAAAACCTTACCAGAACCTCGGGAAAAGACAGTATGCGATCTTCAAAACACCTCGGCATTCATTTAGCTAAGTCGTCAGTAAAAACCTTAACAACTATTAAATCTTCAGTTCTTAACTATTCATTCGGTACCTCGATCGCGTTAATCTTTTAATAAGGGCAGAAATGACGTTTTTTCAAAAAAATACAAGAGCAGCCAAATCACCTTGGGATCTTCAGTCGAATTTAATAGAATTCAAGGGCTTATTCTGTAACAAAATTAGATCCATATCTGGTACATCTTGAGAAGAATGAGCGCTTGCACCAGCCACTGCTTAGACTATCATTAATTTTTCGAATTACCCTCATTAAAACAACTAATTCTTCACCGAATTTAGCGTGGGCAACAGTTGATCCCAAGTTATTTTCCTCTGTAGTATTTTGGATTTGCTGACGTATGAAGCCCCTATGATGGTTCTTAGAAAAACGTTTTCTTCCGAGAAGGCTAGATCAAGGTGGCAAAAGGACAATTATTAGTTGAAATGTCAAATTCTGTAGGCCAATTATCGTGTTTACTTATCAATATCTTTCGGCAGTAATTCAAAACCACTCCCTTCTAGAAGGTCTCAACGTGCAGGTGGCAGCTCTATTTTGATGCAGATCACCGATCACCGATATTACTTGTTGCCTATCAGGCCAAAAATCAACTACTTGAATTACAAATGATGTGATGTAGCAAGGGGTTTAATTAGTTTTCTAACGGATCCCAAGTTGGTGTACGTAAATGTGATCCATCTGTTACGCATTTAAGGGGAAACGAAAGGGTTTCGTAATGTGGTGTGACAAGGACAATTGTCCATGCTTGAGCATGGCTTTCTCACCACGAACCCAATCCAAGCAACGGTAAATCGTGTGCTTCCTTACAGCTTTTCTTTCCACAGTTGGGTCCCCGCTCCGCGATGATACCTACTCTTATTGAACAATGGGTTTCTAAAATTTCATGGACTAATAACATATTCCCAAAAGTGAACACTTGATGGGATCCGTTAGGAGATAAAAAAAAGACAGCTGGTTATTATTTTTTTACTTACGTGGACCTATGGCCTCTGGGTGCTTTTGGACAAACACTACAGTCATCAGCATCAGCATTCATGGTACATCGGGTCTGGACAAAGCCGATATGACTGAAAACTCGTAGATGGTGTCAGTGAAGGTGCGATTTTGGGCTTTTTGTATCAGGTAAGGTCTTACCCACTGACACCGACGTCTGATACGATAGCTGCGGTTTAAATGCATTAAAGTACATGCAAATTATCGAATATCTCTACAAAATACTCACTTTTCTAAAGCCGACAATTTAGGGCGCTGTTGGTATTGATGTAACGGAACCAGGCTTGTTTTCTACACTTTAGTTCATACAAAGGTTAGTTTTAAATCTGGCTTGTCCCTGAGAAGAAATTATGCATCAGTTTATAAGTAATTTCTGAAGAAATATTGTGTTATCCAATATATTGGATGTTAGTTTACACACATCACACCAGTGTGTTGCTGCTTGAATCCGCTATTCTACGGGAATTTAATCCGCAAAAACTATATTTGAAAATTTAAGAACTAAGCCTCTTTTAGAAGGTTTAATGAGGATTTTGTCCTTATCTTACTTCGTCAACCAACCTCGAAACTAAACTACCGCCTTCGACCGCGGCAACTGTATTCCAAGTACAAGTTCAGGCTGCACCATAAAAAGTGCTGCAAGATTGCAGTACGGAATCAATCATAATGAAGCAAAGGGCTTGATTTCGCTCTTCCAATGGGCATTACCACAGGACAACAAAGCCTCTAGCATTTTACAAGCGTTTCCATTACAGACACCTTCAGTTGGCTTCGTCCTCAGATGACGTCATTACTGCGACCCCAATAACTCATGCCCCACGCGAAGGAACTGGCAACCCCACAGAGGATCGCGACTCCACCGCTTACGGTCTTTCGACATCGTGCCAGAACAAATTGGTGATTTTAAAATGAACAAGCATCGATCTCAACTATTCCATTCGATAAACAGATCTGCACGTACGGCAGACTTGATCATCGAAGCGACAAAGTTGCCCTACACTCTCGAAGTTAATCGAAATCTTTGTTACCAATTCAACTTTTCCTTGTGTTTTGACTACAATTTGCAATTCAAGTTCTCATATTTAGTCTTTCGTGTCTAAACGGTCATGTGTGCATCGTAGGTTTTTTCACGCCCCAACTCTTACCACAACTGACCGGTCTGATATGGCCTCCTGGGAATTCGCCTGCAGCAAATGCCACCACACCCCAAATTCTCGTCCCGTTAGACGAATCACTTGGTCCGAACCGCTAACGATTGTATTTCATTAGGGTCAGGTAAACCAGGCGACCACAAAGCCACCTTGAATGAGCTCCAACCCAACGTGCACTATTATCGTGGTTTATAACAGTGCATGTGGCCTGTGCGTTAGGACAGGAGGCAGCTGAGTCTATGACCTTACTTCTAGTCATTCTATCAGTCAAACTGATACTTGGTGATGTGCGAACGAGTACATCCGACATAGCGAACTCCGTGTTTTTGACATGGCGGATGTTATCTTAGAATTGTAGGATATGATCTCAATTCGAAACGGTTGGCACTACAGTAAATAGGCGAAAATCGGCGATTTGTGGTATCTGAAGTGTCAGATTGCCAGGATTTCACGGACGAAGGCAACGATGCACCGAATTTAGGCAAATCAAACTTTGCTGAGAAACAGGCTAAGAGCTGCGCTACCCCGTTGATAGTCCACTGCGAAAAGCGAGGCGTCGGTTTTACAGGGGCTAAGTGACATCCGATCATTGATCAACGAGTGCTGGCGTCTACCAGAGCTTCCTTATCAGCTGTAAAAGACTTCCAAACTTCGTTCGTTATGTTCATTTTTAGAGTGGCCCTTGAGGAGAATGGTTAAACACGACGATAAATGGGCTGGGTTGAAGATGGCTCAATGGTTGAAGCAAGCCACGCCCAAGACACGACGAAGTTGATTGGTAGATTTCGGCTCCAGAAATTCGTATTTACCACACATTTACCACGGGAGTGATGATGGCCAACCACTACTTGACTAACACCCCATCCTAAGCTCCAAAACCCTTTGAAGTATAAGTTTGCCCGTTGAGAATCGAGTGGGAAAGGCGAAGTACTCCACGACAGGCTGGGCGACCATTAGTCAAGTATTTGGCACTAATTATGGCTGCCGAGTCTGGTATTCTCCCAAAAAAGCCAAATAAATCCTGACGCCAAATGTCCAGACGGTTGGGGTGTCCGCTGTCGAGGAAAACACAAAGTGAGTTGGAGACCGCTTTTGGACGAAGTTGGCGGAACTACAGGCGTGTCAACGCGAAGGTCGGACGCACAGCGAAGAGAAAATGGTGGTAGGCTAGTCAGCAATACTCGCCACTACTGGCGGGCGTCATCGTTTCCCGGAAGGTGTGAGCGAGTAGGAAGCGAAACAAGTACACGTGAGCTGACACTTGAGGGCCACACTCCCGAAGGCCCAGTGGAGCCTTCTAAGAATCCGATCATGGCGATTGTCCACAACGCGACCATGGAACGGCTGTATCTCCATCATCGTGGTGGGCAAGAGTTGACTGTCTGGGCTATTTTATGCAATGCCTTTTGTGTGTGAATGTTATGGACGACTGACTGCCAGATCAATGGACGAAAGCCACTAGGTGAGTGTTAAAATAGAACTATCGTGAGCACATCTCACGTAAGCGCACCGATAGTCACCAGGATCTCAACTCAGATATTGCCATTAGCGATGAAGAAACGGTGACTGACTTCATGGAAAAGTGTTTGGGGCGGCAAGCACTTTGCAGCGACAAAACCCACAAAATAGGCGGGCAGTTGATAACTTGGGAAGTGTGAAAATTTGGACCACATGAAAACCCATTCATTTTCTAACAATGGACCGATGAATACGTACACAAATTGTGGTACTGATTTGAACGCAATCTTGCCAAATCGAAGCAACGCACTAGAAAATCGACACAAGACCAAGATTTGGTGATCAGTCACCCATTACCATTGGCACAAAACACGCCCTCAGTTTCTACGGAGGAACACAACTTAATCAGCAACTCGCTCACTGTAAAACCTGTCGCAGGAGCTTATCACACCCAGGCAGACGACCCGACGCTTTCGCCGTTATTTAATTCAAAACGCTGCAAGGTTGTGCTAACCTAGAAGCGGCCAGGCTGGCTGGGGTTTTCAATGCTCCGAACACCCCCACTGCAAGATTCGAGGCTCCTGGAAATAACCGAGTTAACAGACACACTGATCAAACACAATATTGGAAGCACGAACTCGCGTCAGCGAATCTAGCCTCACCTTAATAATTGTGCAAAAGTTAAAGGTAATTACTCTGCAACCTCAACCCGCAAAAAGCGAGAGTTGGAGACGCGCACGAAATCCGAAATTGACTCCAAAATTTGCTCGAATTGTAAATCTGGCCGATTTCAACACGCAGTCGCGTCTTCTGTTGCTGTGATGTTAGTGATACCGCGTACTTTTAGGTTGATCCGCTTTTTTGTAATGGAACAAAACAAACAACACAGGACGGCCACCGCTCTGCAACTATTAGGATGTCATCTCTCAGATGGCCGTGGCAAACAGACCCTCTGTTGGGTGGGAGAGGGAGGGAGGACGCCAAATATGCAGACTAGTGAAGCGTTTATGGTCTGTGGCGGACATGCGCAGCAAATTAGCCAGACTAAGCCATGGTGGTGGATCCATTTGCCGAAAACCTCAACATAGCTCGCAAAATCGTTCACACGGACTAAGACTGTGATACTCGCTGGGTGGTTTAAGAATCAAAATGTTAATAAGCTTAAATGTCTGAAAATTTTTAATTGCAAATAATGCTATACATACGGAACTCACTACTCTCATCATATACATATGAAAACGAACGCCATATAGCTCAACACCACGGGATTCGAAGCAGTTACCACCAGCAAAAGTTTACAACCTCAACGGACGTCCACGCTGGTGGTAGGTGGAGGATAGTGTTCCGTGTTATTTAATTTTGACTGGGACAAATACGCACTGCGAGTCTCCCATTCAACATAAAGGACCTGAGTAAGGTGACATCTTCAGATGGGTGTTCAAAGTGAGGAATTTCGCAGAAGCAGTTCTACACTTCGAAGCTGATAGACACGTGTCTTAGTTTTATCAAAGAACGGCCCAATTGCCACGATGAGCAAGTGAGACATGCAGGAAATCACCACGAGCTTAAAGGGGAAATTTTCGAGGCGTACTTTCTTTCCTGGCATATGGCCCTTCCCCGTTGAGCATAATATGTTTTGGAAACGAGAGATCATGATTTGTTATCTTTCAAATTGCCTTTTAGCATATATATTACTGTCTTTACGTCTGAGTACGATGTGGTGAGCTTACTCGGGACTTCGCAGAACACACCGATTGCCCGTCACCATCAACTCTGCTTCCAGCTTTCAAATCCCCAACGCACGAAATTACAACTTTAATGGCACAAATCAGACAAATTGACGCGAACAACAAGAGTAGGACGACGCGCGGCCACACCTGTTCTTGTATGCCCGACCGAAACAATGGGATTACTGAAGAAAGGATGCTTGAGCCTGAAAAACGAGCGCCATCTGCGGATTTTATTACATAGCTGTGTTGCTGTTGCTGATGTGAAGAATATAATGGGCAGCCAGAACGAGCGGCAACTACGGCGTTGCGGATGGGGAAGAGGACGGGGGGAGGGTCCCACACGCTTGAGGATGTGAGAGTGAGAATGGGACGTGGAAAGCAGACGCAGGGGCGAAAAGGCTCTACACACGCAAGTGGTAGAAAGTGATTGCTACAGCGAGAAAGAGAGCAGGGAGGATAAAAGAACGGTGAGCTGAGTTCGGGAAAGACAACAGAAAGACAACACCCGACGCATGCGCGCGCGCGTAGTTGATGGTGGCAGTGAGTTAGAACGACGCGACAGTGGTGGGCGGAGGAGTTTGAATAAAAACAAACTTATACTTGTAGGGTACACAAAATAATTGAGAATGAGGAACAATGGGTATGAGTGTGCGAGCGGACGCGCGTGGACGCACGTGTGCTAAAAGACGGATGGATCGTGACTGCTGCCTTGGGCAATTGACACAAGGGGGGACGGGGTGGGTGGAAGGATAGAGTCAGGTGTCTATAAGTTAGTCAATATGTACACGTGCAGCGCATTTACCTGAAGATCTTCATTGCTTTATTGATCCTAGTTTCCTACGCTCCCCTAGCGCCTGCCTTGTTTCGGTCTCTGCACGGCGGATCCCTTTGGTTTGGGGCTGTTCGTCACAGAGGGGGCAGGAGCGGAGACTGTGGTGGTGTTGTCAAGGCCTGTCGCGTCAGAAGGGTCGGAAATGGCCAATCCGCGAGCAGGCTGAGTCAGCAAATCCAGCTCCACTAGTAGCGAGAAATGATCGGAGGGAACGTGGATGTGGGGGCAGCCCAAAATTCGCTCTTCCATGAACCAAGACTCGGGAATCTGGTCAAGACTTCTCAGCAAGCGGAAATGGTGTCTTGTGAAAAATATGTAGTCGATCATCCCCTTGAAATCATACCTGAAAAGTACAAAAAAGAGTAGATATAATAAAAACAGACATGTTTGGATTTCAAACATATCGTGATTTGACAACACGACACCGAATGAGAATTAACACAAACGACGAACAATGTAACAGGTACTGCTTTTAATATTCGTAGGAGACCATGCTGCATTCTCGTGCATACACAGTTTAATTCGTACAGCAAAAAATTATCTATCTAAAATTGACTAACACACGAGAAAGCTGAGGCTACTAGATACAACAGTTTGGCTAAAGACTCAAAGGCTGATTTTTGATCCCCACCCACACACAATTCTCGTATAACAAAAACTGAGCAAGTAAATAAAAAGACCCACGTCAAATTAGTGATTTTCATGCCATCAGCAATTCCACCCTTGTAGGCACGATCAAAGTTAAAACGGTGGCGCAAAATGTCGCCGTCAACAGCCCATTTCTCGAGCATCTTCCAGTCCTCGAACTGGTAGCTGAAACCAAAGTTGAGGAATTCTACGTGGGACGTGGGCACGCAGCCCTTGGAGAGAAACTCGACCACACCCGATGTGGGCAGGGAATTGAGGTCACCACAAAGCACCACGGGCATCCGAGAGGCGCCAGAGCCTGGTTTTCCACTGTCTCCACAAAGCTTATCCAGATGAGACCACAACTCCGCGGTCCATATGATTGTCTGAATCAATTTCACGTCCGAATGCTCTGGATCCCAGTGGATGTGGCCTGTGGAGACGCAAAATCTTCGACTATTGCCAGCTACAACGGAGAACAAAGATATATCATTCACCGACTTAAGTGGATGAGTATTCTTGGTAGAAGTGGGCGCTACTAAACTGGACGTCTAGAACAAAAATAACGCGGAACGTGAAAGTTAATGATAACAATGACAGTAATCTTGGGTTTCAGCACTTCCCGAAGCCTTTGCATATGTCATTTTATGAAGACATAACTTAACAAGCTCTTTACACCAATTACAGTTTACTCATTGAACAAGAGGCTGCTAAGAGTAAACTTATTGGAAAATTAAATCATCTCCCAAGAAGTAAAGACAGGTCATTACAAGAAACGGTAGCTTGAGTAAGTTTGTACAGATTTTGCTGACGCACTGCAGTTTGGTCCCAAAAGACGCAAAAACAGCGTTTTTGATGGTGAAGTTTACCACCTAGAGTAGTAGGTTAGCATTGCTGCAGGCAGTTTGGCCAACGATTTGGGTGGCAAGGCCAGTAGTAACCGCGCGTGCGCTGCGGCCACGTGAGGGGGGCACGAGCAGCACGACCTTCGCGTCGCCTTCATCGGCGCGCACCACCCCATTCGCCAAAACAGCTAGCGACACATCGAAAATAATACATGGACCAGGCTAAGATGGGGCTGCATTGCTTTTTAGAACGTGCGATGCGTCGCTCGCCTTTTGCATGTACAATTACGCTACTGCACTTAGTCAATGTTAAAACCAGAAATAATTTGAATGTTACAAAACTTGACTGTTTTAAATAATCGAAAACCTCGAGAGAATTGACATACGCGAGGGAGCCTTGATTTCCAGAACGACACCGATAGCAACATTGTCACGGGTCATAACACGGTTCAGGAGCAGCGGGGAGGGGTGTTCGCTCACATTTGAGCACGACAGCATAAATTCATAGCGGAATTCGGTCACTTTGGTGAACTTTTCGGATAGCCAGAAAATGGCACAACCGTCCACCTTCCGTGCCGATGCAGGCTCCATTGTCCGGGAGCGTGATTTGGCCAGAAAAATACCCTCGTAATTGTTTTTAGCCAGTTCCGGCACGAAGACAGTCTCGAACTGATCGGTGTCGATCTCTTGAAGGCAGATGATATTGGGTGCGTAGAGTCGAAGTTCTTCCAAGATTCCACGGCGTCGATACTCCCAGTCAATTGCCCAAGTGGGGCAGTACGGGTACTGGGAGTAGGTAGCGTAGTTGGAGCTCAGCACGTTGTAGCACATTAAAGTGAGTCGATCTGCACCACATTAGAGAAAGCAAAAAAACACGTTAAACACACCTCAACAAGTAATTACCCTGATAACCTAAAAGCTAAGGCCCCATGCCACAAGCAGTCTTGCTAGAGACGAGACTCGAGACGGCCAACAAAAGACGTACAAGGTAATCACTAGAAGGCCTAATTCGAAACAAAACAAACACAACCATAACGATGATCGTGGTTAGGTGGATGAGGACGTGCATGCATTCACTCGATCCAGGGCGCGCGGGGAGTCGGTGAGACCACGAAAAAGCCTGGCTCGCGTGTACATCGCCAAACGCGCGTACACGACAAGGGCAGGTGAACAAGGGGAGCTGGCCTGGACGCGTTGAGCATTGGTTACAACTTGAGCGCGCGCTCATGCCTTCCGATCGATGCACAGTACAGACTACCCAGGCTATTTCCATAACTCAATCTAGAGCGAGAATAGGGTAGAGAGGGACCTGGCGATGCATAAAAACGCAGAACCACTTACAGCCATTCTTCGAAGGACTCCCCAATTGTCGCCACTGCCGTCGAGGTGGGGAGGAATTGAAGTCTACAAAAAGACAACGTGAATAGCGTAAGCGCTGAAATTCCACTACACCCAAAAGTACCAGACAGGAGCTAGCTTACAATGAGAGAACTCGCTAAAAGGCACTGCACAGGTTTTGAGTGACTTGCAGTGGTCTAGAGCCCGGGGAATTCGGAGGGGAGGGGGTATGTACACCGATGGAAAGGGAGGTATGTGCCAAGTGGGGGTAGATACTATGTTATTGATCTCTGAACGACTTTGCGTACTCTCTGCGCCAGACTCCGATGAGGACGCCGGAGGTGGCGAGAATGGTTGAGCAAATGCTCCACGGAACTGATCAGCCTCCGGGTAGGATGGGGAAACTGATATTTTTTCATAAGGATTTTTAAGTATGCTCTGGGGTACAGGAGGCAAACGCTCGACGGAGTACGCGACATCGCGACCCGTAAGATCAACCATCACGCTCCCAAGGGGATTCTGAAGAGGCACACCATTACTTGGCATTAGATGTGGTACCCAGTTCAGGTGAACCCAGTGAGGCAATGTGGGGAAATATGGGGCGCACGGTGGAGATGCGTTTCCTGGTAGACAAGACCAAGATGGAAAAACCACAGGACACTCGAGTGTGTTCCTCACGACAGCTGTGGGTATTGGCGAATGCTGCTTAGCGTTTTTTGTACTATCGTCGAGACTCTTATTATCGGTAAGAGCCGACGATCCAGGTGACGAGCTCGAATTCGATAAATCCGGTCTCATTTGGCACCATCGGCGATAGCGACGATTACTCCGGTGTTTGGAGGGGACATTACGTTTGGTTGAGGGACTTTCTGCTTTTATGATATCCAACGAATCGACGCTGTCAGAACTCCCAAGGGACTCACTTCCGGTAACAACGGCTGAGTCTGGAGAACTGCAACAATCGGTTTCCGACGTGGAATCCACTTTCTTGAGTACAGACCAGTTCGAAGAATTGGGTCTCGTCGGTGATGCAATCTCTTGCGGAGTGCTGCGATCACGGTGCGAATCCGCTGAACCAGGTGGGCGAGCATCCGTCGGGTGCATTTTGAAGACCGTAGATATATATGCCACCGGGCTTTGCACTTTTATACACTTCCACGAAATGCTATAGGCTTTCGGTATTCCGGTTAAATACAGAGCAAGCGAGGTGCGTTACTGGTTGCGTATGAAAACAGCCAATAAACGCACAGAGGTAATCTGCGTCAGCAGTGAACACGGGCCAATCACGATGCCATGCACCTTACAGCTTGGTGTCAAAACAAGACGCACTCGGGGAAAAGACATTGGCTAAATTTACGCCTCTTTCGTCACCGTTTCATAATGCCAACACCAAATTCGACAATTCGAAAAGGCAATTTTAAGGGAGTTTATTTAAAAACCAACGAAAAGTCACATCGCCTGCAGTCACAAAGGTTTCCTTGATAATGAAGATAATAATTACCTTCAAAAACCCTACCAAAACCATGACAGTTTAGACGTAGGACTAGAAGTTGGCCCCTTAAATCACTGAATCACAAAGCAGTCAAGTGAATCCAAAATGGCCTAAGAGGGTGATCGTCAATGTTTTTAGGACGAAACTTCAATTTTCACAAAAACTGCGAATAGAGGTAAGCTTCAGTTTCGGAATGACCCAGAAACAGCCCAGACTTTATACCTAGAGAAAAGTCAGGCACCAAAAGTCACCTAATATGATCATGTTTTCCTGCATTTTTTTTTCACCTGAAAGAGAATTTCGACATCAACCCCGTAACCAGAGTGCCTCAGCGACAAATTCGTGAACTTCAAAGATCGTCGAAAAGCGACCCCAAGCTGGACTCCGATTCCCCGCCGTGACCAAGTTCGACCCACGATTTGAACTGCTGGTAATTACGTAGTCGAATGGCAGTTGAACCACCTAGCCAAGGAGCAATTCCGCTAGTACTTTGACCGATGTGTCCATCTTGCAAAAATGCGTTAAAATTGGCGCAAAAAAGTCGACAGAAAACAAGTTTCCTGGTTATAGCGGAACACAAATTGAGCCCTCTTCAAGCACGGCAGTTATAGTTAGGTCGTTGAATCTGCTACAAAATGACCATTCTAGAGACTGGAACAGGTGAAACATGTGGGTTTCTTCAAGTGGTTTACGACGAATTGTGCAACGGCGCAGGATTGCTACGCTGCTCCAAAATATCTACTAAGAGTAGAAAGTAGGCATTCGTACGAGGCGTGCATTTTGGATCAGTCAATACCCACTTTGCAGACCTCAGAAGCCAGAAGTGTTACGAGACGCGAATAAAACAAGAGACCAATTTTCGAAACGCCTACTAATCGCGGACTGTAAAATAGGGTTTACACAACTGTGGACAATTCCTGGTACTTTGGAATTAAGCAATGCGGCCAGTAACTAGTCCAGATTGGTCAAGTGGGGGTCTTGAGGTTACCGAACCGCGTTCAGAATCCGGGCACTCACTCTCATGGGCATCCAAATCACCTAGGGACTGGAATCATCAACGGCCACAACCCGAATCCAGAAAACTACCAGTTCAATGCGCAAGAATGTGGTCATGACGAGTAAGGACTTTTAATAGACGCTGAAAACGAAGCATATACGCGTGTACACACAAGACTAAGCCTAGAGGCAAGTAGAGCAAAGTAAGGAATTAACGATAAAAAGCTGCAAAACGCAAAATTACTTTGTTGGTAGTAGCAGTCGAGGAAGTGCCGAATCATTCGCCGAATGGAGGGTTCGCCTCCATCTCCGTAGAGAGACCCCGTTTCCGGGTTCAAAGGATTATCGAGAAGGTCTTGGAAAAGAGAAAAAGTTTCTTTTGAGTATTTCTCCCTCCCTCTCTCCATCTCGCATGCACACAGATACACATACATTGTTAACTGAATTCGCTGTACGAAAAGCAATAGGTGAGGTGAGTAAATAAAATATCAACATAGAGAATGCATTTTAAGTAATCGACAGGAAAAAGTCCAACAAATCCGACTATCGAAAAGGCACGCATAGGTTCAAAGGTCAGGTATATAAAACATGGTCAGTTCGAAAGGCTTGAGAGAGTCTGCAAGGGATAAAAAGAACTGGTTCGACCGTTTGCATGTTGCGTTTTGTCTAGACCAGTAGAAAAGGAACGCGCGCCAACACGGTTTGGGAATTCGGCGAAATAATTCAGTACAATTTGTAACCCCATCCGTAGGGTCAACCTGACAAAAATAAACTTATTTAAGCACTGAATACACCATCACAGAATTTGTTTATTAAAAATACGTTTGCGCGTGGTCCCGATGACGTAGAAAAACGTCATTTTACACGAAACAGGCCTGAGCAAGATGGCTGACAGCAGGAAAGTAATAAGGGGCTGTGTGTTGAGGTCATATCGAAAAACGCAACCAGCCGACGGTTCAGATCCAACAAAACTATGATAACCATTTGAATCAGCGAAATACGAGCAATGAACTTGTTCTATTTGTAGATGAAAGCTTCGAACCAAGAACAAAGCAATGATTAAACTAGGACTGCGTGAAGTTGGCAGTTAGGATTTAAAAACCATTTAACAAATTGGCATAAAGTGGAGAGCTGGGAGGAAGGATGAGATTTAGCATCCAATGTAGTAGAACAGCGGACAAAACACCAGGCCGGGGTGATCGAAAACTAGGTAACATGATTACAGACGGTTTGTAATCACAGCGACTTTGCTCTAACAACGCAACAGTAAAAACGAAGACAAAATCGTAATAGACTGGGAAGCTAAGGAAGACTAATTATTCCGATTCCGGAACGGTTAGTTGGATAAAAATATTCGATGTTATTCAGGAGGTAAATGACAGAAACCTATGTCTAGACCACCTAGACGAGCCTATACATTTACCAATAGTGCTTTTTTAATAATTTAAGGAACCAAGTAATTCGATTTACTCAGATGACGCTCATAGTAATGTGGCAAATACAATGTGATTCACGTCAAATTAATCCATGAATCTGAGTAAAACAAAATATGAAGCAGCTGGCCACGAATGGAACTATGAGTCGGTACAATTTGCCTAAAGAAATTACAACTGCCAAATGATTTTCTCTGAATGGCTAAGATGGATCCAATTGGAGCAGAAATGTGCCTCCATTCTTGGAGGGGTCTACATTAGTATGCATGGATGCAGGAATTAATTTCTCCGCTGGTAAGATCCACTTGGCTGCCTAGTAGGAAGAAAATATTTGCGGGGGAAAAGTTGTGGGCGAGGTGCACAAGCATAATGCCCAACACGAAAACAGGTGCCACCGAAGTTAACACTTCGTGTGGGGAATTCTCAACAAATATAGAGTCTGGGATTACAAAACACAGGCACCTTTGCGTAAACATTGCTCTCCGCTGATTCCTAGAATTTTCTTGATTCGTGAACGGTTTTAAGGTAAACAACGATCCGCTGCGAACAGTTCCACACACACACACACACCCCAATGCACATCTAAAATGTGTTTGGCATAGTTTTGAGACAAATCAATATTGCATTGACGGATAGCTCCGAAAGGTGTGGAATGGAATGCCATGTGGGCGAGATCACCTTATACCCCTCGGAGTTTGCCTGTTGCGCTACGTTTAGAAAATAAACGGTGGCCGATGCTAGCTAAGATCGAGGTCATAACGATAATCAATTGAGAATACACTGAAGGTACCACTCCACAATAGGCGAACCCAGTAGCGAACTTCAAGACAACGAAGAAGATAGGGCTCGATGGATTTTTGGTACTCCCGGAAACAGAAATTTGCCTTGACTTGAAAATATTGTGTGGGCAAACAAATCGTTCCAGTTTGGCAATGCGGAGTGAACTACGATTTATACTGATAATGAACTTTGATCAATAGCACAGTTTCCAAAACCATCCAATGACCTTTGTCAACTGTCCACTAACCTTATGACTACGCGCCCATAGCTTTGGTCAGCACCAGCGACAACAATTTGAGCCAAGTGCGGCTTCAGGGCATCATCACTAGTGAAAGTGTTGCCATTCAAAGAGCTACATTGCAAGAACGGCACCACCACGTGCAATACTTTTTGACGAGCAACTAACGGCTGTGTCGGGCCTTGCATTAACTTGCCAGAATGCGATTTCTCTGCATTGTTATTGTAGACGGATTCGTTGCGAGGCAAAACGGACGGTTTCATTGGATTTGAGAAGCATGAAATCAACTTGGACTTGCAAATTCCTTCTACCTAATGCAAAATCCAACTATTGAGTCACGTTAACGACTTCAAGACATTCATGTGATTTTCAGCTGTTGTGTACGCGGTACATTTAAACCCTTGACAATCTATCTCACATTTACATGACTACAATGCAATCGATTCTTGGGTTTATTTGATAATCAACCAGAAGGTTGGTCACCCGTGAGAAAAAATCTACACAATAAAATTTAGTTTTTGCGAACCTACACAGCGTTCAAGTCTAATACAAAAATAAGAGAGAAAAATGTGTTGAAAATGTTCGTCATTTTATTTTATGTTGAAACAAACCCCAAACCTACCTCGACTTGCTTCCAAATTGAACCAAAAGTGTCCCTTTTCAAATTTCAAAATAAAAAAATCTGTCAAAAGCGAAACAACCTCCTTGTCAGCCCAGTAAGTAATTTTTTCACTAGACAAATCCGGAGCAAACGGTAAGCATCTCGTACAAAAGGATGTGACCGTAATTTTAGTCATCGGAAATTAGTCGGCTTGGCCTGTCCTCGAAGCACTTATTGGCACCGTGTTTTAAGAATGATGCACCAGTCACAAGAATGGTGAAATGATTGAAAAATGAGGGAAGACCGAATTAAAACAATTGGCTTTTGCCCAATGAACAAGGCGCTGCCGAATCCCATCACTAGCAACCTCGAAGTAGACAATGGCCTAGAAAGGGCCTCGAAGGTGGACATCCAGTGAAAGCACTGTATTTGCTGATAACTGAGATGACGAGTCAGTAGAATGCTGAACTGCCAAAACAGTAGCTGAAATCCCAGACTCATGGAGAAGTCACACATAGCGAAGAAGTAATCACCAATTGTCTCACAGGTATATACGACAAGGTCAGACAAAAGTGTACACAGCCACATTCAAGTGTTTTCCACTACACCCTAACGAGGTTTAAGCACGCATGACGCGACAAGACTGAGCTTGTCATTTTAGCTGGTTAGGTTAAGCGAATGTTCGCGTTTCGTTTTGCAACAAATACAGGTCGTTTGCAAACCTATGGCGCAACAAAATCTAGATCATAATTAAAACTCTCGCGTTAACCAAATTAATATGCATATGCGCATAGAAGCGAGTACACAAAAACGTCAATATTTAAGTAGATACAAGGATGAAAAAAATCCCGAAACTTTGAATTTCCCTTAAGCCAGGCTACGAAAACAAATCTATTTGCACCTAAATTATGTTTTTTTTTTTATATATACTGTATGTTGTTCAAGTTGTGCCATGAATGAAAAGCTAGTAATGATGTTTTTAAGGATGCCAGCACTCCCCATAACAAGGTTTCTAGTAATTAATAACTTCGCCGGTCTGCCTTGCACGCGGTGTTACCAGATCGATTCGGGAATGCTCTGAGTAGTCGTGAGTGAGTAGCTCCAAATCGCGAAAATCGGATTTCAGTTCAACACCGCATGAACAGAACTTTGCTCCAGACAGCAACTCACCTCGACTTGACTTGGTTGGTGGCTGAACAAACGACAAGTCTATACTGCCTCCGACATCTCTTTCAGTGGGTCCTAAATATATAGCCCTGTGCTAGTAATGTGGGCCTAAGGGGGTGAGGAGCATTCGCATTGGTACAGGGGCAACGTAACACGGGATAGCAACTGCACATAACTGAAAGCATTCAAATCACTTGAACGAACACACAAACACGCACTTAGATTGAATTGGTTATTCGAGGAAGTTTATGCACATGTGTGTACGTGAGAGGGCACGCAGATGCGTTAGCGCTATAAAAATAAACGAGAACGTGTGCAGGCAACGGGGGTAATTAACGAGGACCGAGGTCATTCCAGCACTCTCCGCGTTCGCGCATCGATTGGAGACGGAGTCCTAGTGTTAGCGAGCCCACTCGAGGCTCTAAGACAGTCAGTTTAGAATACTGGCTGTCTTAGATAAGTTCATGTTAGCCTCACAGAAACGGAAAAACAGAAATGAAGTCAAAGGAACCCCAATTAACGATGAAAAATCGATGAAATTTAATTAACGACAATCTTCTGTTTAACACTCCCACACGGAGCATCACTCGTCTCAACATTAAATCAGTGAATTGATTTTCGTAAATTCCATCAGTTAGTAAAATAAACATTTAAAGTGACACGAGTAGGCCTCTTTACTAGTGAAAAGGGTAATGTAGCGCCTAAACACCGAGGCGTACCACGGCGACATGGAACAAGGTTATTTGGTCGGTGAATGAAGCGATCGAGACAATGATTTCGCGGTAAGCAAAGGTCATCACGAGCGCAAATGAGGTAACAAGAATTGTCACGTGCAAACTCCGATAAACGAGGGCTTGGTGAAACCGAATGACCCGTTTCTAGTTGTTTTTACATCAAATCTGGACATCACGACACAGCATATGCTTGCACCACATAAAAGCAAGCGCGTGGCTTTTTTAAGGAGACTTAACGAGAGAAATAACGACTGGCAGCTCTCAAGTTTAAATAATTCAACATTTTCGTCAATATTCACACTGACGTTTGCTTTCAACCACAACTCCAAACACTAAACATCCACTCAAATTCCCCTAAACAAACAAGAAATAGGCATGTCGTTGGTTGTCTTTTATCATTACTGTTGGAATCTAGCTTCATAAAACATCGCAAATGCTAAGGGGAAAGATGTTTGCTGAAACAAAACATAGCTCATGGACGAAAATCACAACTACTTCAATCAGACAGATTAGTGGTCGGAAACGTGAGCTAGAAAGGCAACAAGTAGAGGGAATAAATAGAACCTAACGTTTACTCCGAAACCAATTTCGTCTGTCCGAAGAAATATGGTGCCATTAAAAGTGAAAGGCTAGCAGAAGAGGAAGTAACTCACTAAAGTGTCGGAGATTTAGGAGACGTCCGATTTCGAGGGGAAGGTCAGAGATCTGGTTATCGTTGAGAATGAGGGCCCGGAGATCGGTGAGGTCACCAAGAGTGGGCGGCAGAACTCTCAGTCGATTGTGACTCGCGTCCAGGTTAACCAGGTTCACCAAGTTCCCGAGCTCCGGGGGCAGACGCTCTAGGTGGTTGTTCTTGATTACCAATGTCGTTATGTACGTTAGGTAACAGAGATTTCGCGGAAAATTCTTCACTGGACCTGCGACAGATCAACAGACATAGAACTAAAGTAAACGCAAAAAACGTTAAACAAGTGAATAAATACTCTGGGCCATGCAGATGCACGGGCGGCCAATGTGGCAGACTGTCATGGTTCGTGTGGAGCCAGAAAGGTCAAGGAAACCGGAGATTTCCAACGCATAACTCGCATGGGCTCAGCACACACCTTGAGAGGCAGTGCAAGCCAACATTTGTTGTCCTAAGTAAATACGAGATTAAGCGTACAAGATATTGGAGACTGTACAGCTTTGAACCAGATTCTTCGCCATATAAGGTGGCAAAACCTTAAAGGTCAACCACGGGTTAGGTTACGTTTTTAACGATCAGAAATTTGACGAAAACGAATACACATCTAAGTTGACACGACTGTGTCATAAGTTAAGATCACTCCCTGATGACAGAAAATATCTCCCAAAGAAAATGCCGTGTTTCACCGCTTTACCTATTTGTGCTAAATATTTGGACTAACTTATAGCATGGATACTTTTGCAAACATAAAGTTACAGGTAAAGCAATTGTAGGACGCGATGCGTGTTTTGCAAAGGGACTTCGGATCGGTGACTGGTTAAAAAAACTAGTTTGTTTGACGTATTACGAAAACCGACTTAAGTTTTTTCTCAATTTGAAAGACAAGGTCACAGTTTGAGTGAAACAATTCCTACGCGACACCAACAATAACCAACGGAACCAAGTCCCGATTCTGCTGTTTCTTTAACACGTTGCTATGCAGAAGCCTCAACTTCGAGCACTTAACTACGAAACGTTGGCAGATAAGTTCCCGATGCCCAAGCAATATACGCTTACTTCTTCGCAGGGAGTTGCTATGCAGTGGAATATTTGGTTAATGACATTCTTAAGTGGGTGACTTGGATGAAACACAAGAGAAAGAACCCACACCAAACACACCCATGAAGTCGTGATCGAAGCAACAACGACTACTCCCTCAGAAAGACTTTAAGTTCAATTCACCGAAAAACGAATACAGTCAAAGGAAATCGCACGGACGAGGATTTGCTTGTGCTATTGTCCGTTGCGAAAACCGACAGCAATTGGATACTTTTCTAATGTTGTGGAAAATGATCAAATTATAGTCGCAACCAAATTCTTGCAAAAAAATAATGAAATTTAAGGAGACACCCCCGCGAAAGAAACTGCCACACATAACCTGAAATACTTTGGTGTAGATCTAACAGCACAGTGTACGTGCTTAACTGAGTGACCTCAGAGTAGGCAATTCGTGGAGTAACTAGTACAGAGATAAGTAATCGCATTAGCTCACATGTAACTTTTAGAAATAGTCGAGTTAACCACTATAAAGAGAAGCACGACTTGCAAACCAAGCTTGCTACAGCACACTGCCCTGATGAAAGGAAACAATCACTTCTCACAGTCTTCAAATGGTTGTGAACAAATGGGTAGGTATTTTTGAGGGTTACGGGCGTACTTTAAATAAACCAAGTGTAGGTGTGCATTGGATTTTACGCAGAGAAACGCCCATCGCCTAACGTCACTTTTAATTTGCATAAACTAATCAAGTAGCCCGCAACTGTGAAACGCAAAAATAAATTCCACGAGTGTGCAATACCGATTTAGTTTGGCAATGGGGGATTTCTACTCCTGCCACCGGCCTTCATTTGGACTTGAATCAAGAAATGGGAAACTCGGGTACTTGAGAACGGACAGGTTTAATTTCACATGCAGCTTCTTGTAAGACAGTTATATTCTAATTGGTACAAGATAAAATGGGCAAACTTAGCCCTCACCTTGTCCCATTTTTGGCTTGTAAAACAACTGAGACGCACTTGGCATTGTTACCCTGCTAACTTCCACATAGGGAAAGATTAACCGAAGACACGAAATAAACACCATAAAGCCTCTAAAAGTGAGGCCAGGTTGGTGTTAAACTTATCTGACACTGGCACAGTTTTACTAAGACGGATTAAAATGGAATAAGCGTGGTAATGTTAAGATTTTGACTAACGCTTAACTATAAACAGATAAGTCAGTGCCCATCAGCCAAGGACGACTAGTTTCTGAGGTAAAGGCTGATTTCTACGAATCGAACAAATCATCGGAATTTGAACTTAGAAGTAAGCACCGCTTTTCCTTAACGATAAAAAAGGCTACAAGTTTACGATAAGGATGAGAACTGCCCTTTTATTAAAGCAAAAGTACGTCGGGATAGTTAGCTGAGTGTGGATGAAAAGGTGCAAATAACGCCCACGACTCCCAAGAGTGGCCGGGCAAGGATACACCGAATAAAATAACTTGGTAAGTAAAAATTAATAATTTAATCCGACTTAGGTACTAACAGAACGTGGTATCTGCGCGGTATTGAATGCTTTTGCGAACAGCTACCTTAAGCCCCATGAGAAAGACTTATGCTAGAGCTTCTTTGCACAGAGTAGACGTTAATGAATGGATTGAATGTTTTAGCGTTGATGTCAGACAGCCAGCGATAAGGGGCGCTTAACGCCACATGACTCAGCATGTGCCGTATGGTAGGAAATTCGAGGCCTGTGTAAGCTCAGAGCCATATGGGACCGAAACGATGTGCAAGGTTGCCAACGTCGGAGGGTTGATGTGCCTTTTATGGGGCCGAACATCTGAGCAGCGTTCGACTGGATTTATCGGCGCGCTCTGCCCAATGACGACAAAGACCACCTTGGGAGGCTATGGACGCGGCGCTTGCGTAGAAGCCGGGGAAATTATTTGGTCCACTCAACTAGGAGCAAACATTCACCAAAAGCTACCGTGACGGCAATTTGGGTAAAAGAAGGTGGTGTGGGAAGCCACTCTTGTAGAGTTTAGTTCAAATCACCACGAATTATGGGGCCTTTCTTGTGCGATTTCCACCAGAAAAGTATTCGCCATTCTTTCTTCAGACCTAATATCACTCCACTCACTTTTCCTTCAATTACACTAACAGAAAACCCAGAGAGATTCAAACTGGTATAAGTACATAATCCAGAATACCAAGTTTTGACGTGCTGCAAATGAAACACCTAGACCACGTGATAAATATGGGCGCAGGTGAATATTTACGGAAGGCGTTAGGCTAAACCACAAATGACATAGACTTGAGTTGGAATTCTAATTTACCATGGTGACACTTAACCATTTCTACCTACAGGATTTTGACATTGATACTTTATTTTGGCTTCTGGATGGCAAAATGGACCCACGACAACATCCCTCAAAGCACATAAATACACATTTTTAAAAAGCAAACGGCAAACTCTAGACAAGTAGGATTTGTGAAAAGGTCTGTTGAATCATTTTCGATTTTTTAGAAGTTTAAGGATCTCCTGCGGTCGCTGGGGAAGGGGGACAAAAATGAAAATACCTTAATGCAAGAGCCTGATATTCACACAAGGCATAGGAATTATATACGACAGTTTACAAGGGAACTGATCGGAAAGGAAATCTTAAAAAGTGCCCAAGGTTCGCGAATTCGCAGACTGTTATGTGAGGAGATGTAGTACTGACAGACAAGGCCATATTTAAAGACATCAAACTGTCGTTGGTGTACGAGACGGCCTTTGACCACACCGCAAATGTAAGTACAAGGAAACGCGTTATGACATTTTCAAATACGATAGCTACAACGGCTAAAACGTTGCTAAAATTAAGAAGCATATCTTTGAAAATCAAACATTTACACCCAGCGCGGGTATTAATCACGAGGGTTTCAAAGCAATACGCGAATTTGCAGGATGAAATTTAATGACGGTGCAGTAAAAAGACTGAGCGATACGCCCCATAGGGTGAAGCAACTTGGTAAACAACATCGCTCTAACCGCAAATTACTGACGCAAATTTTAGTTACATTTAACTATTCCGATAAGGAATTTTCGCGAAGTAATGCAAGCCGATTCCTGTGGTGGTCAAACAGGATATTCAAGTTTGCATTTTACACGCGCACTCATCAAACAAGAGGGTTCAATTGTCAACATTTTGATACCTCGTAAAAAGGGTGGGAGTTGATTCCCAATCATGCATACTTTTGTTAAGTATTGTTTTTTACTTAACAACAATTACGGCTTATGCTCTTAACTTTAGCATTTCGACAACGATACGCTCTATCGAAGCGGAAGCAGTGTATGCGAAAACATGGCCGGAAATGTCTCTGGAAGCAAAAGTATCGCTCAAATCACATGGTAAGAACCAAAGTAGACAATCTAACAATGGTACAAAGTAACGGTTCCAACCCTATCCAAGGAACCTACAATGAGTAGGAAGGAGGAAGTAATGTCAACATTTGTGCAAAAGATAACGTGCTCTTAACACTTGATCTGTAGAATACAAGTTAATTTGTAAATCCGTTAAAAACTGTTAATACATGCGCATAAAAAGAGGAGGAGTCGGCTAAGAGAAAATGAACTGAAGCATTAAGGTCGAGTGAATTGTAAATGGCTGCTCATGACAGAAAATCACATCAAATCACGAAAAGCAGACGCATGAAGTCATGGAACAAAAATAATACAGACTAATTTAGGGAAATAGGCTTGGACGTGAGATTTGACCAACACCTTGATTACCGGACCAGGTGTTTTCCTCTTGGAAGGAACGTCAGACGGAGACTCGTAAAATGCAACGTAACAACTGACGCAAATATCTGATTGTTAAGCTGCATGGTCTTCAGACAAAACTATTAAGAGGGAATTCTTCAAAATGACATAGTTAAACAGCGCCAACAATCATAAATTTGACCGGAGATTTCATGAAACTTAAATCTACCCGCCATGTGAAATTCAGGCCAATACGGTGACTTATCCCGTCTGGTAATTACATCGAACAAGGCTAGCACATAGGTGGCCGCCCCCACTTGTCCCTTAAAACCCAGAACTGGTAAACAGGATGGATGGTTTCAAAAGTGCATTTGGGCGGAAGCACGAACACTTGATTTGCATCCCTTGCATGCCGAGCCATGGGATTCGCAAGGGCAACGATCGATTGAAATATAAAAATTGAAGGTATGAAGGTAACCATGCAATCGTTTCAAAAAAGAATAGGATAGGGGAAGGCATTTTGTGGATAATTATTAGAAACCGGAGCAACTTTAAAGTATGCCCGCGTAAAAGTACTTTCACAACAGTAGAACATTGGCAACAGAATTTACCAGTAAGGTTAACGCGAAACCACTCGGAGCGCTTTCCAACCTTTGCTTCCTCTTCTGTCATGAGACGTGACTGCATGGTGAATTCGTTCAGGTTGTTGGGGCGCCGAACCTGAAAGGATTCGGGCGTGGTGAGAACCTGGAAATCAGGAAAACGGCGTAATAGACCCCTAATAGCACCCTCAAGCCGCATGGACACAGAATAGTAACGCCAATATGGGTAACAGCTGACCAGCGTGAGCTTCCATGTGCCGTATCGTACACTCAACAACAAAATCAATAACGGGAACAGCTGACGTCTGTCTGGAATTTGAGACCTACAATATTACGTGTAAATAATATCATGAAGTGCATTCGGACCTAAATTCCAAGTTTTGGAGTAAGATGAAATAGGACAATTCAAATTCACCAGTCGACAAATACAAAATAATGATAAAGTCGCTAAGTATCTTCAATTAGTAGAACAACAAGACACATCTCACAAAAACGTACATCAGTGGAGTAAATCGTGGGAATGGGAGTCATCTAAAAGAAGAAATGAAATGCAAGAAAATTCGTGCAGTTGAAATAGTCAAGAAGACTAAATTTGCATGTTCATGTTGCAGGAAGTCAAAAAGAACACGTGGGGCATACAGGAGTGGAAGTTCGAAGTAAATTGATGGGATTAAGCTGCATATCCCAGGTATACTGAAGGGGAACTTTGGGAATAGACGGACGGTAACTGATTCGTTTATTGTAGCTAGAAGTGACGGCCGTCAACCACTATTCAAGCTTAGAAAAATTGGTCAAAACCAAGGTGAGACAAGCCACCGACTGCGTGGGGTTAAACCAAACACCCGAAGCACAAACCAGAAGAACTCATGAATATGGGGGTTCATTGTGAAGGTTCAACGCACACGATGATGACAATGCAGTTGATAAACAAATATTTTGACCATCCTAAGCAGTAGAGGAAAAATTGGCGGAAGCGGCTAAACAATAATAGAGGTGTTCATTTGCATAACTAAAACATTCAGTGGAGGAACACTTTACTCCAAAAACACCAGAATGAGATTATTGTACATCACTAGGCACATTTCATAACACATAAATTATTAACAATATGCAAAAACTTTTAGTAGTACCTGGAACTTTATCCACCTTTAAACTCTCAGAACATTAGCGACCATTATAATACCGTGCCCCCTTTATAAATATACATGCAAATGTGTTCTGAAACTAGTGACGTAAGAAGTGAGCGATGATTGTCAGGTGATGAGCTGCTAAGTTCCGATGTAAAGGTAAAGATCAGAACGAAAATGAATTGAAATCACTACAATATGATATTAATTAGATGTATAGCAAGGAAAACCCACAAAATTACAGTAGGAAAGCAAAAAACTAACATCGAAGTAGAGAACAATTTTAGTCATCACCTGTCACTATTATGCAAAAAAATTAAAGAACTGCATGGAATTTAAAAAAGAACTGTGGTTTCGTTTTATCAGTCGAGCTTATGCTGCTAACAGGAATATGCAAAAAAGTAAGAAAACGATTTCATGGGTACAGCGGACAATATTACAAATTACTTTGAGTACTTTTCCCTTGCGATCTTCTTAAACCTAATAAGTTAATTATGTGAACTTAAGAGTAACCAAAAATGTCGAACGTACTGCCAAAAATCCCAAAGAAATCTGACAATGAATAGAAGTTCACAAAACTATAATTAGCGGCACCTGCACCAATCACTTATAACACACTAATAAAATTATAACAAGCTGCTCTTTTCAGATATGTAAATCAAAAAGCGAAATGTTAAATTTATGGCTTTGATGTTGCCAATACGATAAACATTTGTCGCAAGTATTATGCTGCCAATGAACGCTGAAATAACGTTGAGCTTTATGTATCCTATAATCTGGCAGAAAATTGATTGTTGCATTCTTTTATCATTAGTTTAAAATCTGTACACATTTATGTTAACAAATTACAAAAATTATGCTGGAGTCAGCATTGCACGCTCCAGGAGTTCAAACTCACTCTTATCAGAAGAAACTGCACGTTTTTAATCGAGTTTTATCAAATGTATTAAATATGCCAACGCAGCTTTTAAACCCATAAATTTTATTGATTTTTTTTAAATATCACGCTTATTTATCCCTTTTTACTTGGCGGGCACGTCTGGCCTTGTACCCTGCCTAATAACACCGTCTTGTTTATCTGTGGCTTTTGAATACACACGATGTTGTTTGTAAACGAATTTCGCAATTTTTAGCCATTTTTCCTAATGTCCCTTTGTTTTTACTGTTCTCTCACAACTGTGACACAGGCTGTTACAGATGGATCTAGGAGCATTTGATCGTGGGAAAAGAGTAAACTTTGAGATAATGATGAAATAGTGTAGTTTATACTCAATACATCAGCAGTCAGAAGCAAAAACATGCTGGTAATAATAATAAACGATTTCCACGGTGTTAATTAATCGTTTTATATTTCCTATGTACCTTAACGGTTCCATTAACATTACGGGGCTCCATTCCAACTCTTTGTTCCCTTGTTTTCTTTGTGAATGCAAGTTTTTTTATTTGTAATACAACGAACCTTGCAAGGATTAAAAGTAAATTTAAATGTTTTCCAAGTTTACAAAGACTTTAGTTCGCTTAGAGCGAATAAGAAATAGCGTCACGAATCGAGCTGCCTAACAGTGATGTAGCAGCTTGAAATGTTGTATTTTATTCGTGGGCTGCAATTGTAATGGTATGGTCTCATTATCCACAAGGACCAAACAATTACGCTACTTATATTCCCGAGAAGGGAATTAAACTATCAGGGTCGTCACAAGCAACTGTATCATAATAAGGTCAAACAAACTGAATTTTAAGTTTAATCTTATAAGAATTTTATCACTGAAAAGATGCGTCTAAAATCTTACTTTCGCGATTCTTAACAGTATATCTAAAGGATGTTTAAATGTATCAAGGAAGCACCCCTTTTTGAAATGGTTAGGTTTTCGTCAAGTTTGTGACTGGCTCTCGCCGGTGGTGTCCTGATCGGCTTTCTTCCTTAATTTAGGACACATTTTTCGTAGAATTACTATTATCTGTCTTCACATCCATTGTAAATTTTGTCATTCATCATTTAAGATGTCACCATCCGTTCGTGCACCATTAAGGACAATTTCCCGAACATCCTCAAGGTAATGTCGTGCTACTTTTAGCGAGATAAAATTAGAATTATTTCAAGAAAGGCTACAAATGATGGATGTCGTGGAGTGCCATCGTTCACCGATAATATGGTAATGCGCTTCCATTATATAGTTCTTTTAGGATTCTAATGGTAGCATTCCGGTAGTTTTGTCTGTTACGACTTGCCAAGAAAACTCAGATGACACCGAGTCAAGGAATCATTCGAGTGATTTGCTTCTGAAGGAACCTAAAAAGTGTGAATCACCTCAGCCTGCATTTTCGCGGGCTCCTTCCATCGTTTCCTCTTCTTCTACTGATCATACACAATATCCGAAGTTCTGTCAGTGGGCTGGCTGTGATACTGGGGTTGAAGTGGGGACTAGTGGACTGCTTTCCCACATACAGGACGTGCATGTTTTTCCGCAAATTTCGAAGAAGTCCCGTTATACTTGTTGGTGGAGTGGCTGTAAAGTCTATGGACGTCCCAGTGTTTCATCAAACTGGCTATCACGACATGTTCAGCAGCATTCAGAGGCTAAAGGCAAACCGTTCTCGTGTATTTTTGATGGTTGTTTTCAGCGATTTTCCTCCTCGAATTTACTTGAACGGCACATTGATCGTCATCACGTAAACCCTGATGCTTTATGCGGAGGCGCGTCCACTAAGAGGTCTGGCTCTTTACCAATAATGCTTGAAAAAACTATTTGTGGCAATAGGAATCCAGTAAGTGTCAAAAATTGTTCCCGACGGGTAGCGAAAAGAAAGAAAAAATTGCGGTATTTCCGAGGTAAGTATTTTCCTATTCAAAGCATTCCTATATTATGTTTTTTCCCGATGTTATTGATTAGGCGCATATCCCAAGCCGATGAATGCCTATTCGTGGTTACTTTAGCCGCTATTTTATGGGGTTTTGTGGCTATTTGTGTTCGTTACCGCTCACAACTCCCACACTATGTGAAATCTATCTGCATACGAGCATCATTTGTTCTTGTGCTTCCTTCCTTCGATAAAATATCTCGCTTTTTTAAAGTATTGACTTTCCTTTTGTGTATGACTAATGGCATAAGTCGTTAGTTACGTTTTTTACTCGTCTCAATTTGGTGGACTATGTTGCTGTTTCCGTATTAAGAAACGATGCATTCAAAATTCCGTTGATTTGGACAGTATGAAATTCGAAGTTGTTCGTAATAATTTTGTTTACTGTTAGTTTTGCCCAAATGTGCACCACCCATCAATGGTAAACAGTGAGGTTTCCTCTTCTATCGTAGACGCAAGAACCCTTAATCACCCGCACTTCATTTATAGTTAGGCGCGCCGACTTTTACGATTTCCGATCAAAAATTATCATAAAGAATCGGCTAATATTGGACAAGATTCTCGCTGAGTCTGCCATCGAAAAACTCATTCAACCGAGCGCCTCCCCCAATCAAGTTGACGACAATCTATCTGGTCATGTGGCCCTGCCGGGACCAATCAAAGACGAAAATGCAGATGATTTTTCGTCTAGCAGGCGAATTTTGCGATCAGGGGTGACTGTTTCGGCAGACGATTGTCCCGATTTGCTGTCTCGATCTCAACCTCTACCAAGTAAACCTGAAAGTTACAGGGTCAAACTTCTGCTTACGGTGCCTCACAGTGTAAGGTTTACAATTTCTACCTTTAACTTTTATCATGATCCTGTTAATATATATCTGCCTCACCATTAAATTCTGTTACTTAATGCCCGAGACTAGCTTAACTGTTGGAACTTTGTTTCGGAAGTGAAGGCTGGCCTTGTTGTTCTATGTGCCTCATGTGTTGAATGTATTTGTAATAAAACTCTTGCGTACTGTGACAATCCGGTAGAGGTTGCTCTTCACGACTGTGGTTAGAGGTCAGTTGCTCGACGTCACTGATCGTTTACCTTTCTCGAGCCACTGTTATCATTTCCCACCTTTTATCAGTTATCCCCTATCTGTCGTGTGAAGCTTCGATTCTGAGCTCCGGACGTTAATTTCATTCGGTCTCCACTCTTTTATTCATTCTAAAACCAGTGGATGTTTCGTGGTGCCTCTGCCAGCGTACTTTGTACTAATATTAAAGATATCGAAGTTTCAACCTTTTCCACCTGAGCACGACTGTGGTCACTTTGACGACGTATATTCTATGCCCTTACTGTACATAAATTTACCAAAAGGTATTTCGGAACTGTATGTGCATGTAGCACGCAACAGCTGACTTCGAATACCTTTTACCGTTTCTAACTGTCAGCACTTGCTGAAGTTGATGTACTTTGGATTGCTTTATCACTGATTACTGTTGAAATTGGAATTTTTGGAGGACGATTGTGTCCAACTACAACTGATGTCTTTTAGTGAGAAATGCTTAATTTAACTTAGCCTGAATAAATGGAACACTTTTTGTTCTCTACACACGTCCACCCAGGTCTTCAAGTATCGCTGTCATGTCTTTAGTTTCCTCACTGTCCTTCATTCCACTCTAAAAATGGTGTAAATTCCTTCAAGTTCCCCAGTTGTTCTGGATTTTAGGACCTCAAATTTAAATTCACTCGAATACCTCATTTTGGTGTGTGAGTAGTATATACTCTCACACACGAATTTCAACAACCCATTTCTTTTTTGTTCCGATCAGCCTACCCTGTCATGATTTGGCTGCTATTCGTGTTGGTCTTGAATCACCTTGTGTCCTCACGGAGTCCAGAATTTTACTCTTGTTTTAGTGCTGAGCTTTTAGATTTTTTCGAAGATTTTTTAGAGTTTACGTCTTTGAGTGTAAGCATTTCGTAGGAAGACATCGATTTCATGTTTGCTGGGTTGTTTTGCATAACGTTCGCTCTAGTGTTAATGACGGCCAACAGATATTAAATTTTAGGCTTTCTTAAACTCAAATTATACTGTTTCGTTATAAAATTCGCCACGCATATTCTTGATTTGGCTGCTAATTTGCTTAGGTGGTGTGCGAGCGCTTTCGCTTTTACCGTCAATGACCAATCAGCAACTAACCGGCCGCTCTTGTTGAATTCTTGCGTGTCGTCGCACGTCGAATGTGTGTGGTTACGTCCGCCGGCTCATGTTGTCTAAGCTCTCAATTATTAGTGGTTTTCTAGATATTGGTTAAAGTTGTGACCTATGGGGGGGGGTGTTGTGAGTGCTAGTGTTAGATTCGCTGTCATGCGAATTAACGCAATTAGGGGACAACACGTCGGTGTTGCGTGTTGTTACGGTCATGCACAGTTTGGAATCACCGTAGTGTCAGTCTCTTGTTATCGACCGTCATAAAGCAGGGATGACTGTTCGGACTAGGCGCTTAATTCAGTTGCATCCTATTAAGCTAAATGAGGCCACTTATACAAAAGGACGAGTGCCACGCCTTGGCTGCATGCAGGAGGATTCAAAGGGAAGTGTTGGTGCGAGGTGTGCCCTTCTCACAGAATGAAGCTTTGAACTAAAATAACAACATCCGCGGCAGCCAGTTTTTATGACGCCCCTTAGCAACGTCTTTATAGGTTCACATAATCATTTGTATTCCATTGACGCGGTTCGCGATTTTTTATTACCGAAGGAAGTCACGCTATAAGATGTCGGGGCTGCACACAAGGACCTTTCTGCAAGTCCTTTCCAGCCTGCTGATTGAGGAATGTCAACCAATGTGTGCATTGGTTTGTTTTCTGAGATGTAGGTGGAAATTCGTCCCGAAGGAGATGAACCAATTTGTAGTACTACTATGTCTTTAAATACAACACTTAGTCTAGATCCTCATGTTTATTTTATCATGATTTGTGAAGACAAACCATCGCCATAGCGATCTGAAAACGGACCTAGGTGCACGTGTGACGGAGTAATTTGCTGTAATCGTGTGTGCGCGCACGTCGTTCGTTCTTTCACACCAACCCCCAAGACCTGGGGTTTTTTTTCACTGGAAGCAGTTGCATAGCGTTGAAACAACCCGCAGGAAGTCCACCCGGCCGCGCTTCACGAGCTTGTCGGCACCGTGGAGTGAGTCACTCGTGGGGGTGAATGTGCGCCGATCTGTACCGCGCATGTTCCGCTGTCTGCCTAGCGCAGAGACTTGGGTCATTCCACCCGTCTTCCCTCAGCCCGATATCCTTCAACTCGTGTTTGTAGTATTCCTTAAATGTCGACGTCGTAATGCTAAATTGGCGTTAGCTGCTGAAACGATTTTTCGAACATGTTGGCGGTGTGATTGAAAACTGCTTTAAACAATTTCCTCAATTGCCCACACTGCTTTTCCTTTGTTCTAGTTTATGTGTTTCTTTTCTTACCTTTTTATGCAGTTCGTTGGTCAGAGGTTGACACGGGAAGGCAAAACCGAATATCTGGTTAAATGGCAAGGTGATTTGTGTGCAAAGTGAGTTCGGTTTACTTTTATTGCTTTTTGTGGAGCCGTCCCGCATTAGTTGTCGCGGTAGGCGCGATAAATGCCGTTGTAGTAGATCATGTGGATGCCATTTCATTAAGCGATAATCGGCGTCATTTGGGTTCACATAGTCATTTGTATTCCATCGACATTTTCGGAGTTTTTTGTGGGAGTAGGTTAATAGGTCTTATCAGTATTCCCTTTTGTTGACATTCGTTTATGCACGAAGACATTTTCCACGAGGATAAAAACAATGCATGATCGCGGCTACTTTCCTTCCGACGCTCATTCATCCTTACTAACACGTGTTGGACCTTTTTCGTCTTCGTCCATGGCTCAGAATTTAAGGGCCATCCTAACGGAGCCAGTCCTGAACCCACTGTGTTTGGCTGAGCCCTCTTTCCCTTTATACGAGGTAAAACCAAACTAGATCATTCACCTACTTCTTCGAGAACATCTCATGCAAAGGCAACAAGCACGCTTCTTTGGTTATTTTGCGACTTCAAGCTCTGTCCTACTGATTTTTTTGCTAGTAAAACTGCTGGAGGTTAGTATACCGTGGCATTGAAAATGTCAATTTAAAGCGGCAATTTTGCATTTCAGTATACTGCCGGTAATGTGGGTCCTTGAAGAAGAAGTCCGTGCAGCTGCTACGCTAGACAAACTCTGATTACTCGCGCTTACGAACCCGCCACTGTGCAATATGGACAAGCCGCACTGGTTCTACGGTAGTAGGACGAAATTGTACAAAGCTCACCCCCCTGCCTCTATACCTCCTTCACCTATCCACTTTGTTTTGTTTTCTTTTACTTTTTTCTACTTTTCACTCGATTGTATACCTGAGCAACGCCAAAGCGCATTTCTTGACAATTAATCGACTTCCAATAAAGGCCGAAGTTTCATCACTCTATCTGTACATACGAACTCGTGTAGGAATTCAAGAGGACTTGTAGGCTTCTTAATTTCCTCTTTCCAGAGGTTAATTGTATTTATCGTTCTTTTTTCATTGTGTTTGCGTGTTTGTCCGCATATCTGAGTGTCTAGTTTATCTTCAAAATTCTTTTTACTTCGATGCCTAGGTCTTTTTTCTTTATATACACATATACATTCAATACCTAATATGTGTTTATCGACACAACCAATAGAATTTGCAGCTCTGTACGAAAAGCGGTGACTTTTTGACTTCAGGATGTTGACAGCAGCTGACGCTGCTGCTGCCACAGGCCTTCCCACACGAATCTTAGGGGGTTTTCTAGGCTTGCATCGGCCCGCATAATACGCATCTCGCCTAGCTGAACTGAGCTGAGCGTGTAAGGTGAGCATAAGGATCTTCCATTGGACAACAAGAACAATGCCGCAGGGTAAAGTGTCAAAGCACGTCGTATTTGCGTAAGGTGAGGTGGCTCGCGTGTACGCGTCACTTCGTTTTCATACTTGGTCGCAACGCACTCTGATTGTAGTCTTAGGGTAATGCAAATTTACCACACACTGTTTTAAGTCAAGCCAAACCAATTAATCGGATGCTCTACTGATGCCCTTGAGTTTCATCCACACATTGTAGATGGGTGGAAATCGAAACCGTCGCCACTAGCGGTCGATTCACATCTCTGAATCGTTGTGCAGTTTAGGTGTTATTTGATAATGTTTTGAGTTCATTCGCCACAAGTAGGCGTCGAATTCTCCAAAAAACAGTTTTTTATCGAATAAATTAAATATCACGGAAGGGTGGTGTACAACGCTGTCACGATTCCCTGTTCACAAATGCCGTTATTGTTATGCAGAGCTAGATCTGGCTAGGTGAAGAGAGATCCCGAAGTAAAGCGTGTGCGCTCTGTATCTGGATACTCTTGACCGCCATTAACGTCATTTAGAACTGTCGGTAATCTGCCTTCGTCACCATCTCAGGTTTTCAACGAAAGTGCTCTCGTAAGTTTAAGACACTACAGTCCTGGAACCTGCAATCTCGACGTCCGTGGTCATGTGCTGCTTGCGTGGTTTGACTTGCGTGTGAGAGAGCTATCCTAAAGTACACCCAGTGGTTGTTATCAAAATGAAGTCGCAGGTAGCAAACAAGGTCGCGCAGAGCATCTTCGGCAGGGTGATGCGTTAGTGCTGGGATCCGGCATCGTGGGTTGGGATTTCGGCATTGTTCACACCATTTCCCTAACCACGCCACTTCAGTGGGTGACTCACCATGGCAACCTACTGACTGTTCATCCGTGTTAACATTCTGACGGATCAATCGGTCTTTAGTTGACATTAAGAGCTCTCTGCTTGATGTCTTGTCTTGCATCAGCGCGAGAAGGTGGGATCTAGCTTCAGACAAGAGATCTGGGGTACCGGTTAGCTGTTTGTGAATCTTGGTTGCTGGCAAAACGTAACAGTTAGCCTTTCGATCCCATCTCGGTGTTCTCCACTACCACTAAAGCAGTGCTATAAGGAGGTGTGATCAAATTACATAAAGTCAAACTCTATTTACCATTATTTTACAGTGAACGTAGACAGTCATCGTAGAAAAAGTAATCACCCTGGCTGTATACATGTAATTACTTTAAATGAGTTATTTATAGCACGAGATGAAGACACTCTGTCACCTTTAGAAATCCACTTGTAAGAAAGAGCACAGAGCGCAGAGCAGGTGAATTATTTTTGGATTTGCTCGGCAAATGTGAGACTCGGGCCTAAATGTACTGTGAGATAGAAGCACTGTGTTGGTGCGGATTGTGTTCTCTGCTTATCTCAACTGTCCTAGTCTAACTCTGGGAAATAAAAACAAATTTATGAAACAGTATTAATGTTTTTCGTATATCCAAGGCAACTAGGCAATTAATCGACGTCCAATGAGGTCCTTGCAGACCACTTCTTAAAAGGACAACATGCGCTAAGCTCAGGAGTCATTACTAAACCCATGTAACTAACTAACACATCCCAAAATCTAAAACACCTGACTAAAACTTTTCAAGTAGTGTGTCTGATGGTCACGGACGTTTTTTTTCGTTAAATGACTTCCTCACTCTGCATCTAAGTGAAAACTTCACAAACTTTGATTAATTGGCAGCATTAAATGGCGAACAGAACTAAGTGGATTGCGGAGAGAATCTACTGGAGAAAATAAACCATCAACTGCAGTAGACTTTGCCTGGCATTACGGATTACGTAGTCCTTTTAGATAGGTAAGTTTTCTGTCGTAAACATGTACTAGTTATGACGTCATTTATCTGATATGGTTAGGAAAGTCAGAATACATAATGGCAGTTGCGTATGACGGCAGGAGACTAAAAGTTTAATAAAAATTACTCGTTTTTTTATAATCATATACTGTGAATACACTAACATCGTAGATGCCTCCAGCACTCAAATGGGACTACACTGCTTGCATGGGAGGTCGGCATCACGTCCTAAAAATTGGTGCGTTTATCCAAAGTCCATTTTCTGTCAGTTGCATCGTTTTAACCTTAAAGCTTTGCCTTCGACCGCATCTACAATCCACTCATGTAGGTTGGAGGATGTTGGTCTGGGGGCCTAGCAAAGAAGAAAATCGCTGAATCGCCTAATGTTGCAACCAAAATTTCAACTATCACTCTTCGAAAGTGGGGGGAGGGGGAATTTTTCGTGCCTTTTAGTGGATGGCGTCATTGTGCCCACGACATCGTGTCACGTGGGTACCCAACCCGCACTCGTGACCACACCACCGTTAGCATGAGATATTTGGAGCACCGTCGTATTCTGACGTGCCGCGAATCCAAGCCACAGGCGGTGATTCACCCCCGAGTGCCGACGTAGGAAAACGAGAGATCATGTGCACCCATTTAACCTCATTATGCGTTGCAGCCGCACCAACGATGTGGCTTGACGTCCCATGCGCAGTTACACCGTTCATTATGAAATGTTTCAACTGTTATGCTGTTATACGACGCACCACTGTTACGTATAAATTAAAAACAAGGCGAACTACTGGTTGTATCCCTCCAAAAACACCGCGCCCAAGATTAGAATACAACAATGTGACTACTTTTTGGTACATATCGGTACATTTAGCGTTTAAGTCAGTGGATGAATAGTGTGTGCTGTGAATGCAAGCTACAGGCAAACAAATGAATCTGGTTGCTTCACATTAAACCGAAATTAATGATAGCCAAAAAAGGGGCACATTCACATGAATGGCGACTCACAAGGTCGGGATGTCGGTCCCAGCTGCACAATAAAACCCAACAGATTTTAATTGAAAAAGTCGAAAATAATTCATGCTCCAAAGATGCTCTAAAATCACGTTGCAAACATTTTATTGAGGAAATTTAGGGTAAGTCGAAAACCGTGCAATTATGCCCAAAATATTTCAGGTCCTGAGAGGGGATATTCGTGAACATCCTGAGTTAGTTTCAATAGGCGTCGCTAATATTGCTTGAACTTAATGATTATCTTTCCGAAAATGTGCTTGGTGAATTAGCCATGGATTATGGTGGTCGAGAGGAGCAGTCGGCACCCGCTGTCAGGGACAGGAAGTCGTGTTTGATTACCTTGCTATAGGATCTCACTAACTGGCCTAGTTTTAGGCCGCAATGACCCTAGTCATGAGAGGATTCGAACCCTTGAATGACTTATGACAAAGTGTGGGATAACATGCAGTAAATCGCGAAACACAAATCTCTTGTGGCGTCTGCATCCAACTGAATGCGACGTTAGAATGTTGACGGTGGCAAGCGTAGCCGGTGCTTGGGCGTGGGGCGGTCGCGGTCACACGATGAGTCAGTGCTTCGCTTGCGTAGGCGATACACCAGAAAGGAGTCGGGAGTGGCCAGCTAAAAGAAGCCTGGTCGGAAAGCGCATTGGAAAACTGACCGAGTGCCTTGCAGTGGTGGGTGTTTCCCGAACCACATCATACTTGTTAGGCGTTTATCAATTTGTTTGGGCTTTTTGCTAAAAGAAATGGATGGCATGAGTCTACAGGCTACAATTCAAACTGACGTGGCACACATGCGCCTTGTCAGGCACACTTGTTTAGTGCTCTAGAAACGACCCTTCCTCATAACCTAGCAGTAGCGGTCCAAGCATTTACTTGGATTCTAAAGAGCAGTGTTACCACTCAGCTAAAAGCAACCTTCCTCAGAATGTCCCCTGACCTAAACTTAACTTCGTATGAGAAACTACCGGCCCACTTGACATGCGGCACAGTTTATCTTATTAACAGCAGTAAAACACCACCGAAATGGAACAATCCTATTATAAACGAGTTCGTCATCCCTCTGCCTGTTGAGAAACCCTTGCTAGTGAGTTTTGCGCCCCTAACTCTATCACTGGCACAAAAAAATGACATTGGTCTCCTAATCGTAATCCACTTAAGCAAATCGTGGAAAACCCATTCGTCGTCCTCGCAGACAAGTGAAACACATCTAACTTGCAATCAGAGAGAAATGTTGTCAGAACTTGCGAAAAAGCAGCTTGCTGAATTGATGGTTCAGCGAACAAATAGGTAGATATCCGTATTCAGCTTTATTTACGTGTCTGTCCTATGACCGAATAAAAATTATTAAACATCGATGGCAGAGCCAACTAATAAATTCACATGTGCAGCGTAATTCAGGTATGAACGGATTCCTGAGAGATACCGTACACGTGAAACAAGTCTAAACAAGCTCAAAATTCACTTGACGGCAAACAGACCAACAGTCACCTTTAACAGGCATAAATAAATTACCGTTAAGCCAACACCACATTAGTAAAACGACAATAATTAGTGTGTTAAAGTGATATGTAAATAGGTCAACTTCTATAGGACACACCAAGTCCCATTCAAACATGACAGTTTCATATACTTGCATTATGAAGACTTGCTCATGACAACACTTATTTAGATTTAGCCGATTTATTGGTCATTGAACTGTCAGTAACAAATTGGGGAAAGCGAGGTCATCCAATAAGTAAGCTGGTTATGCACCGAAAAATAACCAATTGACTAGTAGTGAACGGAACTTCGGAGCAAAACAAAGCGGAAATCGGCCACTAGTACTGTGAATTTTGCACTTTTTTCCCGAACGCATAGACTTCTGATTCAAAAGAGGTTGGACAGGTTTATATAAAATTAATACTAATAAAATCACAATACGGCAATCATCTGCTAGTTGATAGCCATGAGACAGAAAGAAAGGAAGCAAATAACCCAACCTCACATGCTTGTGGGTTTTCCAAGTCGAAATAACAACCAGCATGAAAATAACTCACATTGGCTGAATAATAGGGACTGCAAAGGACGGAAAATGGAAATCGCTACTAACTGAGAAAAGACCGATTAAACGAGGTACATTAAAGGCAAAGAAGGCTTCGGCGGAGTTCTAGCATGTGAACTTATTCTCGTTAAGTCCAACATCTTGCAAACGGAAGGAGCTAGGAGCGTAAGTGAAATAAACTTGCTACCTAAAAACGGGCAGTATCTAGTGCCTTACACGTGGTGCATTCTGAACTGGCGGCCTCGAGGAACTTGCTCTTCGCTTTTTCGATGTGTTCAGATGAAATTACGCTAAACAGGTAACCATGGTACTGGCCGCAAGCTGGCTCAAGTAGAGGGCTCGACCAGGAGTCAACATCGAATAATGTTTACCGGTAAAAGGACCAAAACAGCTGTACCTGGAGACCAGTCGAATGAGCATGCAAACCAGGTGCTGGTGGATGGTTGTACGGAATACAGCAGAACTTTTCATCAGACTCGACAAGAGAAGTCCGATGACATATTCCGTTGCGGAGACATTAATACAGCAAGAATTTAAACAGTTTCTCCGATACTACACAATGCAGTGAACAATAAAAATTAACAGAGCATAAGACTGAGTCGGTATATTATTCGACAGCTCTGAACCAGTGTAAATCAAAATACCCCAAGGATATCAGCTTGTGCTTTGCATAGCTAGGCACAATCGCCTTAGAGAATCTGTAGACCAAAAGGAATATTTAAAATCATAAGACAAAATATAAATTTGTACAGAAACCGTAACTACAGTAAAATGAGTTAATTAGAGTCAGACTCATGGAGAAGGCAAATAAGTTCATCGAGCCGTCCCAACACCTCGCGATAAACTGGTGTGCGGCTAAATTAGAAGGCGCATTATAACTTAAGTAAACAGTCTACCTGACCAGAAGAAGCGATTTAAGCTCGTTGATTAGTGGAGACAATCGTTTTCGCCGCGCCTCCACAACACCAGGATTAGGGCGGTAAGAACCATGACCTCGAGACACTATTAAGCTCATGGATGACTTTGGCTAACATACCAGAAACGTCAACAGGTCTCAGGTTTATTCCATCACTGCTTCCACCTACTTTTCTTCGCTTAACTACAGTAGGTTCAGGTGGGTGGTTATGAATCATTCTAAAAGTCTTTACAGTGAGGAAATTATCCTTTAGTAGAAGATAAAAAGCAGAAGGACAGTCACAGCGTATGGTCCTACGAAGGCAAAGGTGAATGTACCTTAGATATGTGGAAAAACGAACCGGTATTTGAAGGGACGTGCAGATGTGCTTTTGTAGCTTCCATAGTGGATGCACACATAGTAGACCCGCTTATAAACAAGTCGTTCATAATCAGGAGATAAGAATGGCAGTTTAATCGCATCTCGCTTGCGGAACATAAAGCCGGATTCCTGAAAGATTTATTGATGACACACAAGAAAGGACAGAATCGATCTGCTTTCATCTTAGGGTTATTCTACGGTTACGACACTTGAGTTCGGTGGAGCACACTTCTCAGAGAGAACGGCAATTGCATTCACATACCGACATGATGGCTACAGCAGAAGTTTTTGCCAATTCACAATTATACATGGACACCGTTTTTGAGGTCACTTGCTAATTACGAAAAAAAAGTAGTTTGTGTAAAACTGGTAACCTTCGGAAGGTTGATCGTTAAGGAACGTGTGGTTAGGAATTTCAGTGTATCAAGGCACATCGCAACTAATACCATGTAAAGCTAATTAATTCCGTATACAGAGACAACAAAAAATACGGCATGAAGGTAGTCATCGTCGAAAGACATGCCTTCATTAGAAAATACAGTTGACTAAATCCATTGAGCCGATCCATGTACACATCACCCTTGAAAGCCCCCATAAGGTAATCTAGTCCTATGCCCACCTTTTGGAAAATGTTTAACTTTTCAGAAAATTCAGCAAACGAGTGAAACAAAACGTTTGCTATTTCTGCTCTAAACCTTTCCGATGCGTCCATCGACTTGAACATGCAGGTCAACGCATAACCCAATAGTAAGATGGAATTCAGTTTGCATTAATTTCATGACATCCTTGTCCTGAGTAAATTAAAATAAATCTGCTGAATCTATATAACATGCACTGTTATCTGCCTAGAATTAAAGGTGAAACTAATCAAAGAGATGTAGCTTAAAAGTCCCAGTAAATTGCATTAAGGTCACTCAACAATTTCAATTTTCAAGATTGTCTGTCCAAACATAGTTTTAGCAAATTAATCAAGCTATAAAACAAGAAAGATATGTACCCATTATTAACATACCGGAACCGAGAAGTATCCATTAATAACCGTCCAATCTAGTCCTCCATACCTGCAAATCCTCTCGTCATTCCTGTCTCCAGTTGGCTTACGATCTTTTTCGTCGGCTATTGAAGCGTACTGAGCCACAACATTGACTGAACTTAGAGTGATCAAATATGGCTCCACCAAATTAAGGAATACCGGAGCCTAAGTATGAAGACTGGCGCATCAGATCAGGCTTTATTGACCAATCACAAGCCAGAATTGAAAATCAGAAGCAGTCCATCCGGGTCGGTTGTGCCGCTTATTACATTCTGCCACTGTTCCGCCCTAGTCTCTGGTTGGCTACACTCCTACCTCGCAGGCTATCCAAAAGCACAGAGCATTGGCTAAACTCGACGTCGTCCAATATGTCTGCGTCCATGTACGCCATCACACTGCATTTAAGGTGGTCTCATGCTGCTGGGCTTTCGCGGTTTTGGTAGTAAGGCAAATGGGAATGGCCTTATTAAACGATTTGGAAGAAACATTTGTACGTTCACCTGCACCATTTTGTGGTCCTAGCTGTTTATTCTGCGGATTGGAGTGCCTCCTCCCGATTTTTTAACCTTGCAATAGTGGCATTTGGTGCACTTTCTATTTTCTTGTTGTTGAATAAATTCAAGATTGTCTGTTTGCTGCTGTTCCTAGAAAGCACGGTTTCGCTGTCATGTCCAGTCAAAACGTCTGCCGTTCTTGATATTCTATCGCAGTGGCTTTATAATGGTTCACAGCCTTAGTATTTAGCAATAGTGTGAAGACTGATATTCACTGCCTTACGTCCTTTAAGTTGGTCAATATCTTCGACACTTGAAAAAATCACCTGTTTCTCACAAACAACGCAGATTTAAGTTGAGTTTCAGTAATTAACAGCGTATACATTCCAAGGGCGTTTGACTTTTTATTTGACATATTGTAAAGCGTTAAACCAAAATGACGGTGAGTTAGACTTAATTTGGAGCCTTTCTATTAATTCTAGGGACCTACTTCCATCGTATTGGCTCCGACTATCTCAATACACTTCGGGATACCGCCCGTCAAGTTCAGGAAAAGCCAATCAAAGCCTCCGCCATCCTCTCTGCAGTGGGGTTTGCCACCGCAGTGTATGCTTCCTGCCCCCACGATTTCGATTATCAAGGAGCTCTCCTCTCCGCCTCTATCGATCTCTGGGAAACCCCTGAGTGTCTCCAAAACCGTCGAAGCCTCACTCACGTCGAGGAACGAATTCGTGCTCTCGCTCATGGCCAATTGCGACACTGCAATATTTTGGGCCTGGCTCACTTTGTTTGGCGTGATGACCGAACTGAAGGATGCCGTTTATACTCTGAGGTCTGTCCGTACAACTACGCTAGTTCAGGACCGGCTGATGGCAGTGCGAACGGACCGCTTCGCAGCTTTCTTCGACTCTTTTTGTATGACGCCCCACCAGAAAAAAGAGTTGACGAGGTGGGATTTTTGGAAAGAGCAAAGCACGTTTTCTCCACGCGAATCGTTGATGTTGGTGCTATTGGACGCTTTTGGGCACTGGATTCAGCCATGCTTGACTACGACATTAACGAGGAGGAATTTTCCGAATGTTCTAGTGACGGCACCCAGTCATCATCGTTTTGACGATCAAGAATTGGAAGGGGGCAATGAAAATGTAGAAAAAGCACGGGTGGCAAACTCTGATGACGATGATGTTGCTACTGAACCAGCTGTAGAAGGAAACGGTGAAGAAAACGATGAATCTCATACAGCTATTGAAGCTACTGGAGGTAATGAGGAAGATGAATGGGATTTGTTACAAGATACGATTTTGTATGCAGATTGTGTTGGAGCTGTTGAAACGGAACTAATGGAACCTGGGAAGTCGGTACTCCTGTTAGATCTTGACACTGACAGCCCTCTGATACAAGTGAGTTTATCCTTATTTGTCCATCTTTCTGAGACCAAGCTCACATTCGTTCTTTTAAGTGCTGGGTGCTTCCTAGTAGTCTTCCTGCTTGTCGTCTAGCGCAACTTTTAATTTAGCTTAAAACTCTTATCATTTCAAATTTTTTATTGGAGCTATCGTTTTCTTTTTTATAGCATGTACGGTGGTGTCTTGTACTTTTTTGCCATTGCTAATTCCTATTTTTCAGGCATCTGTACCACGTTTATAATCGGTTGTAAATTTTTTTAGTGTATACCCTGTCAGAAAACAATTTCAAACCAAAGGAACTATTTTTTACCATGCAATTCTTTACAGGTTGACTATTGAGTAATTTCAGATGCTTGTGTATCTACTGAAGGAAAATACCCGCCTAACTCAGCAGTTAATAGCCATACTCAGAGTTCAGTTTTCCCCGAAGGCTAGGAAGGTGGGTGTGTGTAGATGCGAGATCTTCCCAACTACCGGAGCTCTGCTGTGATCTATCGTGATTCCCTTTTAAAAATGACGAATTGGCGTTTGTGTCAATGGGAATTGTGTGTAGTTTGAATGGCGTCACTTGGTCCTTTTCTCCATTCTTGTGGATGCTGCCAAGATGTGCTCTACTATGAGGGCCCAGTTAAAGCAAAATATCAAATTGCATTTTTGGTACTTTTTTTATAACCACACCGGCTAAACCATCGCGTCTTAAAAAGTAAAAATTTTCCTGACAAAATTTGAAGTTATTTGTCTCGAGTCCCCGTAAATTCTTGCGCTGTTGGATTACATACTAAATGAACTCGATAGAGGGTTTCTTATGCATGAGATTTCTTTAACTCATTTTAAACTTAAAGGCTGTGAACTAATTGTTCACCCATTACGTATTTTTACTCCTGATAATTAAATCGGCAAGTTTTTCACAATCACATGTTTAAATCCTCCATTGACGGTCACTTGTTCTGACCCTGTTAGATTGGGCCAGCGATTTTTCAAGGCACATACTCCGAATGCCTGGGAACCAATCTCATATTTGAAAAGAATTCCTCCACAACCGATAACTCCCGACCATCGACCAGCACCGCCCCCACACCCTCCCTCGATATCTTTGCTTCGCGCAACAAACCCACCTCTCGTCCCCATTTTACGTACTTCGGCAAAACCACCAAAAACCTCAACCTCCAGCGTGTTTTCCTGAAACCAAAGGAGTAGCCACCCGTATTTTATTAACACAGAAGTTTTGTATTTCTTACTATATGAAGATCTGGGGCTCTAAGCATGCCATTCTCGGATGCCGATAGCGTTGAGTTGGCTCTGTTCCTTGTTGGGAATGAATAACAGGTCACAGGAATCTCATCATGTCAGCGTTTTGGTAAAACTTAATCTAACTAGTGCATTGTGACATGTGTTTGTACGTGTGTCCTGTCGCACTTTTCCCGCCACCAACTCACCGTTGAACAGCTCCACCAACCGAGCGTGTGTGTGTGTGCGTGCAAAAAGTGATCTTTTTAAGCCGTTTGGTGCCCCCACAACCAATTAGTGGCATTGTTGATTCTTCCCCGCTGCTGACTGAATTATCAAATAAGTGACCCCTGAGCTTGAATGTGCGCCTTACCATATCGATTTGTGGACTCGAGAGCATCGAACGGTGAAATCACTTTTCATTAGGTCGTTTTTGTTACTTCCCAAACGTGCACTAGTTTCAGTTTCGCAACTGAATCTGTCAAGTATTATTGTGGAGCATGCGCAGTTATAGCGTAAAGCAGTGCTACGGCACTTAGCGATTCATGGGCGAGTAGTCGGCAAGAAGTGAGGCGATGTTTCCATAGCCCAATGTAGCTGTTGACCAAATGGAGTGGACTTTATTCGCAGATCCATAAAATGCCCTGGTTAATCTTCATCATTTGAAACAATGGCAAGAATTAAGAAACTTTCCAAAGTGCCTCGGAATTCCTCGAACTTCTGATTATTTGCCCAAAAGCACCACAGCAAACTACCCCAGGCATAGTACAACGAATATCCAATGCTAAATCGGAAGCTGATATATTGAGCTAGCGCTAGCTAAGTTTTCATAAATTATAAGTGGTTAATTAGTGGTTGAATTTTGCACTGCATGGATGGATATAGGGAATTAGCCATATCGTTTCTTGCCAGGTAGGCGTATAAGTTAGATTGATCAGGGTTATTTGCTACACATCTATAGAGTGTTTAGTTGGGTAAGTAGCCGATAAATAGGCATCTAGACTCGTTAATGTTTTCTTGTTTTTGTTGCTCTGAGTTCCGGGAATAAGATCGAATTTAATCAAGAGAGTCCACGGTGCCGTATTTACGCACGCACTCGTCGAAGCACATGCGCATCTAGAAACGGTGGTGTGCGAGCCAGACCCACCTACAGCCGTAAGTTCAGTGCCAGTGTATTTGTATCGGCAACAAGAAAGTCTGTTGCATAAAATGAAGGAGAAAAATCAAACAGACGGAAATGGAGGAAGTGGCTGCTGTTTCGTGGTTGTTGCATTTGCAGCAGGGCTGACTAGAGGGGCATGGAGGCACACGTACACTTGATCAGTCACGTCCTCGGTGTACCTGAAACAATAAACGGGCTTACTCAAAACCTACTTGTTCAAAATGCGCGCGCCGTGTCCGCTAACGTCAACTAGCGTGCAGCGTGTCATGCATGAGGGATCATGCATTCAGACTGTTACCTCTAGGAGTCTGAATCTGGAATTTAAAGGGAAGTGGGGGGTTATAAGAATTAACCGTGATTCTGTCTGCTTAGTAGACATGCGCAGTGGTCATTCTCATTTAACCTGTGTCAATGAAACTACAGTCGGCGACGTGTAGACCCTTGGTGGTGTCTTTGGAGGGCCGCGGAGTCGTATCTTGTTTCCGGGGTTTTTGGCCGGGAGAATTGCGTAGGGAGGCAGAGTGGAGGAGTTTCCTGGGGCTGAAAACAAGTCCCGACTTTGCTGCACCTTCTGAATACCCAGAGGTAAGGTTCTGAAAGCGCTGATGAAGATTTTGTGCCTTGGCACCGATAAGGCGTTTGAAGCCAGATCCACCACTACTGCTAGATTCAGCTGTGGGTTCCGGGGTTCTGGTTGGAGGGACGTCTTTTTGGGCCGTTGAGGCACCTGATGCCTGCGATTCCGGGGTAACTCTTTCCAAGTCAACACTCGTCCTCGATCTAACCGATTTCCGATCAGCTGGAAGTGGCGATGTCTGTTCTGATTTGGAGGTGGAAATTTTCAGCCAAGTTGTTGGGGGCTCTAGAAACGAAACGTTTTCTATGTGAAGTTCGGCAGTTTATATCGCCGATTGTTTGGCATTGTAAAAGCAACTCATCCTTATCAGAAAAGGTGTATTTTTTTTCGGAAAGACTATTGTTTTTAAAATCTGAAATACTGTAAATCACACGTCACCTAACCAAACTCACGACTACAAGGCCAATAAAAATGAGTGGGACTTTGTCGGGGCACCTTGAAAAAATGGAAGCATCGGCGTTTTTACGATCTGTTAAGAGCAATTCAGTGGGTCAAATCGTTTGCTGCTTCATAACCTCTTGTCTTACCTAATAAATAAGTCGCAAGTCATTGTGCATTAATTCCACGTTACCTTTACCACATCAGCTAATCACTGTCATCAAGACAGTAATATCTTGTTGTGGGCCCCAGCATGTGGTCTTGAACCACGCCGGGGCCACTTAATTAACCCTGGACCGATTACGCTTCTCTGATACCTAATAGGACGTGGACAAAACCGTTTACTTCAGAGCTCAACCACGTTTGTGTCGTTGTGTTGTGTGTGGGGTTTGCGCGTGTGTATTTATACCTCGGATGTGTGAGACCTAGGTGTGAGGATAATCCAAGATAAATATCCGTGTGAATGAGGGGGGAGTTGAGGATCTGCGTGGCTGGCGACATGCCTTCGAAAAGGGGAACCCTGTGTCGGAGGCTGGAGCGACCGGATCAAGGAGTGTGATTCAACACGTATCACAACAATCTTTTATGACGCTGACACAGCAATAAGACAAAGTCTTAGCCGAAACACAGGTTTATGCCGTTTTCTATGGATTTCGTTGGGGGGTAAAATTTGCGAAGTGCACCACCAAGGGTTAGAATAAATGAATGCTTACGCGTAGCGAGTGCAGAAGCCCCGCTCATGTCGGCGAAGAATGCCTCGCGTGGGTCTGCCACAGCTGGCACGGGGGCACTGAAAATGGCCACAGGCGACGACGACGAGGTCACTTGTGCTTCCGCAGGCTCGATTTCTGCTCTTTTAGCTCTGATTACTTGCAATAGCTTGTTGGTAGCAAAGTCGGAGTCGGGTCCGAAAACGTCAGAAACGCGATCAATGCAAAGTTCAACTGCCTTCATGAGCCAATTGTTGTCCACAAACTCCATCATATTCGCGACATTAAATCTAGCAGTAAGAAACATTTTGTTTTACAAATTCTCGCTACTCAACTGAATACAGTAGAAAGCTAAACAAACTTAGGTTTTTGCCGAAGGACAGTGGGACCGAACATCGTGGCCAAGTTCGCAGCACCCATTTGATTTACCGATCGGAAGGTTGATATCCTACAAAGCGGATTTTGAAGCATATTGCTTACAAATGAATTCATACTGTTTTAAGCATAATTCACGAAACAAAATTATTATAGTAAGCAAAATTGTTGTGGCGACCGTGCAGATTTTTCAAAGACGTGTAAAATATCAAATGTTGAAACCTAATCCAACGAAGTAAGGTAATGTGAATGAACATTTTGTACCACAAACTGCGATAATCTAAGCAATGTGTTCTTGTCCAAATAAGCTCACAGCAAAATACCTTTTTAGATGATGGAACAGAAGTCCAGCAACCCGTTGATTGGCTGGTGACAGTTGACAAATCAAATTATGCAGCTTTTTGGCTTGTTCATCGACCGTGGCGCTGTCGGCTCCATCAAGGGCCTAGACACACGTAGGTTTTTTTAATAAATACCGCGGTTTGATGACTAAGTGGAGTACTTCGGCGCAGTGTCGGTTCATACGCGCATCTAAGTACATACGCTGTTACAACGCAAACATCCGCATTGTCGTGGAGTCACACGTTTGGCCCACAAACGCCGTAAACAAATCAACGCCTTGAAATGATCTAACGCAATGAACTGAACATTAGCTGTGGCTTGTTTCCACCTATTGACAAGCGACAAATTTCAAGAGATGAGCTTCCACATGTTCGATTTTATCAAATACTCTACTTAAACAATTTGTTTGCAAGGGAAAAGGCCAGCGTCTGGTCAAATCCAATGGCTTGAAACTACTACTATTTGCTTCATCACGTATACCCGTACTGTCTTTATTGCAATACCACGTGCCATGAATGAGAGTGCGAGAATCACACATTCTCAAGCGCTGACACACGCAGTGGGATATTTAGTTATTTAGTTTACCAAGGACTACTTCCGGTAGATGCAAATGTCACCGATGGCAACCTACTGCCTGCCTATTTGACATCACAAGTGTGCATACGGGATTGACAACCCGAAAGTAGGAAAAGGCGACGATTTTGTAGTTAAATATCAGCTGTAACCCAAAGATGCGAACCCTTTTCCAGGACTGGTGAAACAGATTTTCGTTGCTTGACAATCTATTTCGGACACTCGGGGGTCTTTCTTTATACAGTTGCGATTGCCTTCTCTGAATAGATAACGGAAACAAAGCGTTTTTTGGACCACCCGTGTCACCTTTGCATCACTCCTGTCGTTTTTTTCTTCGATTGCAACACAAGACGCTGCCTTGTGGGGCAGTCAGCGCTGTTGCTTCGCGGTCTCACAGCCTCCAAGGTGGAGCTCTCTGCACCTTCACTCTGCAGAAGACATTGCGGAAGGCGCTGGATATTTTGCCTGCCCAAGAAATTGGTTTCATGCACCGCCACAGTGACGCGATTAGCACTGATGCGACTCAGCAAGAAGGACTAGTTGTGTGTCATTTAAGAGCCTTTTTTAGCTAACTTAGTTCCGGACCAAATGGACAAAAAATGATGAAAATGTCGACTCGAGGTCGACTGTCGAAAAGACCTCCCCTGGCTGGTGTTTCGATGAACTGACCAGGCCTTTGTCGACTTGTCTTAGGCAAGCATTATGATGGAAAATTTGATATTGTCGTACCTTGCGACTGTAACAATAATTTATTACTTAATAGGATTTCACTCTTGCAAAAATTAGACTTTGTTCTAACTTTCAAATATTATTTTCTGCAATTTAAATCCATTGAATGCTCATTTATGGAAACGCAGTGTGACGCCATTGACAAATAGTGGAAGAAAGTTTCGACTCACCTTTCCTACAACTACAAACTGGTCGTACAGATTGTAACTTAGTAGCGGCTCGGGGAGCTGAAATGGTAAATGTGCATTTAACAGTTTACTAGACGACGATATTCTGTGGGAAAAGGAAACGCAGGCTCTGCTGTCTAGTTTCTAAGTCATTAAAACTGCGCACAACACAGGCTTTCCTGGTCTGGACAAAGACCGTTTGTAATGCAAATAGCGTAATCGGGTACAAAAAAATTTGCATTAGATTTTGTACTGTTTAGCTCATAGTTTTGATGGTGCCAACTTGTTATCAAGTTATTTAACCTGTTATTTTTGTGCTACAAATTATTTGATTGGCGTTTCTTTTTCGGATAATTTCCCTAAGGCATCAATGATAGTTCTTCCGTACTAACAGCTATTTGCACGCTACTGAGAGGATTCGTGATTCAGGTCCTAACAGTGCACGAGGCAAGAAACGCATACATGGTCTGGGATCTGTTTGAAGGCGATTATGCTTTACCCCACGAATTGAAATGGCGCAGTATCATAGCAGACAGTAAGTCGATAGGCACACCTGTAGAACTAGCACTGTTTCACAGGGCACCAACAACTTGTTTAAATTGTCAGTATCACCATGGCCTCGTTTGCAAGGAGTCTATTTTGTGGAACCGTAAGGGCTTACTGAAAGTTAAAGCTATGCAAGTAAATGTTAAAATTGAAAGTAATCGTAGTTGTAATCATAACTTAGGGATTAAATGCCATTTTAGACAAAACCATGAATAATTAATGTGGAATGTCTGCGTGCGTCACGACCAAGATGAACAGAGCAATGCCACGGCTGGAATGCGCGCACACACACACACCTGGCTGTCGATCAATGAAAACAACGGGCAGTTTGGTTGAAGCCCAAGTTGCTGGAGGTCCCGTTTTTCCGTGCACGGAGGACTGACTAACCCGGGGATGCAGTTCACGCGAAAAACTTACTAAGCCCTCAAACATTTTCGGTCAGGTTGTGTGTGGGCTGCTTTAGATTGCTAGACAACACCTACTCTAGCACAAATGATTCACCTGAAAGGAATAAGATCTAGCAAAACGTCACTGACTACGGCGTTGTCATTTCAACACAACACACTGCGTAGTCAGTGCTAACAATCTTCTAATGATTTTTATCGCTCAGCATAGTTATTTTAAATTTTTTAGTTCATATATCCATCCTCATAATCGATGTTTACTAGGTTTCTAAATCGGTCGGTAGCTTGTTATGTTAATTATTCAACGTTCACACATAACTAGCCAGCAGTGAAAGCAGGGGTCGTGTGGTGTTTTTCAAGACAGTTATCGGAGCTGGTGGCACACACAACAGCACCTTCTTCGCTGTACATACCAATGCCTGGTGTATGGTGCTGTCTTTTGGTAGGTACACTTACACGTGTTTTTGTCGGTGGAACACACTTCCTCTCGGAACAGCCAAAAGCGGAAACAGCATTATTGGCCCGAGGAACACTGGGCCAGCCCTTAAGGTCGTCATCGGAACTTACTCTATCTAGTTCCACGTTTATAGTGACTTTTTTTTCAGGAAAGCGCACGAGTACTTTTACATTTCAAGCTGGAGTTTTTTTGCCATGCAAAAGGTCTGCTAAGTACGCAGGCGCAGGAGATCGAATGAACAGCACAGCCGATTTTGTTATTTCACAATTTAAATTTAGCTTGTGCTAAGGTGACGGCCACTTTAGGTGAATGAATCGCTTTAAATGCCATAGCTACGAAGTGCGTTAATAAAAGTTAATTTATTTGTAAGCTGAATTGGGAATTTATTTTATATCCGAAAGCATAGCATTCTCACCAGCGTTTATCACCAAAATGGCTGGCCATAATAGGGGACCTTTTAAAATCATTTTCATCTACTAAATGAACGTGGGTCAGCAGTGACTAGTGCAGTAACGAGGACTACTAGCTCCTTAGGAAAAAAAACGAACGGTCAAAAACGCTGCTTGTTTTGATTGCCATAATTCACTTCACTAGAGAACGCGGTTATTGTATGTGTTCGACAGCAGTTTTAAAGGTGAAGGAGTAACAATGGTTGGACCTACCTGGATAAGACGGGTTTTCAAAGTGCTGGCCAGGGTGATTGCGTATTCCTCTGACAGATCGATTGAGCTATATCCCGACTCCTCGGCAACTCGTATGGCTTCCACAACCGCAGCGACCTTGATTTTCGATGCTGGTACCCGATAAATGCCCTGAAAAGTAAATAATTCCCACAATTAAGTTCTCTGAAAAAAATTGTATTTGTGAATTTACCGCTTGTGAATATGATCACACTGATGGATTCTACAGGTGTTGTCTCCCTTTTTTGGCTAAATGCCTAAGAATATGCCCGATTTTGGGACAAAAAATGACAGAAAGAGTATTTCAGAGTGCGACCAATGCGTTTTCCAATGGAGCAATTTTATCTGGAGACAAAATTGGCCTTACAAGAGTTGAACCATCCAACTCTACCATTAATAGTGCTTGAAATTACATCGGACATTCAAATTTAGGTAAACGCAGATTTGAGCGAAATTGGTTATCTGTCAGCAGAGATTGCAAACGAGAGGTAGTGCTGTTCTATCCTCCAAATGTTGAATCATTAAAATAATAGCCGTAGCCATGGCAAAAGCCAGATCCGTATGCGAGGCGCTAAAATATGTTCACCAGATGATAGAGCATATTATTTAACATCAGACTTGGTATTTTGTCTTTTGGTACACTAACAGTAACTATTATCCATGCAAGAGTGGTTCCTGGAACTCAGTTTGGTAAACACAGGGTTATCCAGAAACTCACGCGTCTTTTCAAGTGCATTCAAGTTAACAGAAAAGCGCAAGTAATGCGATTTAAAATTTGGTAACTGAGCCAGATCAAAAGCATTCCAAATCTGCTGTATGTACGGTAGTGGAGTGTTTACAAAGAACGTTATAAAGATTACTTGTTTTTGCTCATGCCTGTGATTAGTGCTCAAGGGTTTAACAAAAATAACATCTTTCCTTGACGATGTCTGAGGATCGTTTTTTGCCAAAATACCAACAGCACGCAAGAGAGCTATCATATAAGTTAAATAAGCTTTCCAAAATAAACACTTGACTGTCAAATCAAAAGTCAGACGATGTAAGCCAACACAACAGTGAACAAGGCGCAGTTGGTGAAGCAGAACAGTCAGTCAGTTCTTTTTGAAATAATTTGCTGAAACTTTGCTTTACTCGTGAGAATGTCTTCGCAGAAAGACGATGGACTGACTTGAATAAGCCGTAGGCAATCACTAAACCCTTGTGTGAGAACGGCATCCGATGGCGATTCGGATGGGATTGTTTAAGATTTCATCTAATTTAAATAGCTACCACACAACGACATTCGCATAGTTGTATTTGACGTTAATTTTTGCAATAAATTTAGATATAGAGAAAAACAACCTCAACCATCTTAAAAGCTAAAATATGTTGCAATTACTCACGAGGAGTCAAGACCGCACAAAGTTCAAGCTACACAAGTTCAGCCATAGTCAGAAAGCCCAATATAAACCAGACTAAACATTTTATAGGCTTTGCAAATTTTTTGAGATCGTGGAAGCTCCGAAAATTTTATCTTGAGGAGTTTATTTTGGAGTTTAAGATCTAAACAGGCAGCTACTTTGCAGAGAGGAGACTAGGTAGTCGTGGTGCTTCTTTGCGAAACATTTTTTTCTTTCTTTAGCTAGGCAGACTACATAACCATTAAAGCGAGTACGAACGGCTTGGATTGTGCCATTCAATAAATTAACCGCTAGATCTATGATTGAAAGTGGGAGACTTTGACGGTGAACCGAACAGTCGATTCATTCTGTGACCTTTTAATGATATTCTTGTATAAGGTATATAAAAGGAATGGATAAGAACATGTTACACTCTTCAGATCACTGATCTGATTTCAATCGGATCTACTATTTATCACGGTAGAACTTTTTTCATGGATATCTTTCTACTTTGTTAATAAAGTGGGGCTTACTTATTTGTTTAAAACCAACTAATCGTTTTTATTTAGCCCTTATGGCTAGTCATTCTGAAACCGGAAAGACCGGCTTTGGTTTGAAATGGTTCAGTTGGCCTGTGGACTTTAAGCCCCTGTTCTGCTGATAATAAACTCGGATAAAAGCTTGACTGCAGGTGCTCTTGGTCGGGTGGGCCGCCAACCAAATCACCGCAGATGCACACGGGGTGTGGACTGTCGTTTTTACGTTGGCTTACATTAGGAAGAAACTGCAATTTTTCAGTCCATCAGCATGCAAGATATTGGTGGCCTTTATTTCAAAACTGCAATTTGCCTAGCGTGATAACTAGTACTTTCCAAATGAGAACACCACTGGCTCAAAACCTGTCCTAGTCTATGAAAAAAAGTTCCGTTGCAACAAGTGGAAGAGTTGATGAAATGATCACAGACTGCCTCAGTAGATCCTTCGATATTTCCTTTCATCTTCTTACTGCCCAAAATAGGTTGGCGAAAAAAGGCTTCAAAATTGGTTCCCTGCGAACACGTCGTGTTGAAACACCTGACATACCCATGCTGGCATTACTACGCATTTTGCGAATCCATGGAACCTTAACGTTCTGAAATTAGACTTATTTAGGCAAACATATAAACTGATTATAAAATAGAATGTACTTTATCTCTCCCTCAGCAATCCATTTGAACTAGTATATTTGATTGGTCATGCTTACTGCAAGAACAACAATTGGTTGAAAAGTGGGTGCTTCTTTTTATTTCATTATTTTTGGTTAACCACGGCCTTAAAATTTTCGTCGGCGCACGATCGTTCGCCCCAAGTAGGCTGATGTCATATTGTACGAAAAGACCCTGCAGTGGGCCCCGGTGCGGTTTTAGAAAGCACACCAGGGCCGACAATCTACACTGACACGGTCCGACCGAAGGAGCAGAAAATGCTGATGGCGCATAGCCCAACTAATTTATTGATGCAGCCGCGGTGTGTGTGTGTACAAGATAACAAGTACGTTTATATAGCCTTGCTAAACGTCGATCCCTGAAAGAACATAGTTAGGTGAAGTTCATTCACGTAAATCAATTGAATCATGTTCGTTCGCGTGCTGCTCACCACAACTTCAATTAATGTCTAAAAAGACGCCATTTTCACTAAACTAATTAGTGCTCGATTTCTACAGGTTAAGATATATTTTTTATCCTAACCGTTGGCGATATTTAACAAGTTTATTGTGATGCGGAATGAATTCGTCGGTTTCAACAAAATTTCCATACGTTTTCTCTCGCAGGGGTGCATCTTGTGATGTGTAAAAGTGCCTTAACCATTCCAACTAGTGCCATAAGCACAGCGATTTCTACCGTATTGTGGGCATGCATATTTCCCCGCAATGTGGCAGCAGGCCCACTTTCGTTTATTCTTGTTTTGGTGCGAGCGTGTTTTTTACGACAAATACAGCACTTGAGTAACAAAATGGAATAGTCAACTATATGCACGCCTTACACGGTTGGATAAGACAAGCGAGGTTCGTTGATCTACTCACCGACTCTAGTAATAAATTGGTTTTACCACGAAATGCATTAAGTGGCTACTTTTTTCGTGACTTCATTGGGCAAGTAACGTCGTCCACAATCCCCTTTACCAACTGTGTGTCCACAAAGTGCGTCAATTGCCAAGCGGCTGCTTTAAAACAACAAAGAAAGAAGTTTTTCTAGGTTTTTTTTCAAAATTAAATTACACTCGTGACCAGTCGCGCGTAGGAACTAATCACACGAAGCTACTGCTGCCGCTGTTTCTGTGCTTGTGCAAAAGTGCAAACAAAGCGGAATGGACAAATTGCGTTTCTGCGTTTCTGCGGACACTGGGAGTTGGACGGCAGCGAGAGGACACTGGAGAGGGCAAATTACTGGTGCACATCTGCGGTGCACACGTCGTAGGCACGCACGTGGATTTGATACTACCAAACAGACCTCTACAATTAATTCAGATCACCACATCGAATTGTTTAATTAGAACGTCTATCTTTTCAAGGACAATGATTGAACCCATAATGGGTTTGATGTCCTCATAGAGGGTATTGAGTACACCTTACGCAAATACATAGTATGTTCATTGTAATAATTTAAACAATCTCATGATCAACAGCTGCAACAGTCATCACGTTGTAAAGACAAGCTCTCCCCATGAATGACAAACTGTTACTGCCTTTAGAAACTCCTGATCTATTTTATCTTCATAAAACTGCCATTTAAAGTTCGATGGTGACTTTTTTTTAAAAAAAAAAAAGGCAATTAAGTTTAGTTGCAATGCGCGGAGCCAATTACTGACGCCCAATTTGATGAACCAGGGTTTTTATTGGTTCTGGATTAAGGCGGGGGTTATCTCCTTGGTGTTTTGGGAAATGCAAATTCAACCAATTGGGGGCTGGTCACGTGCATAGAAAGGAATAGAGAAAGGCGTTAGGCATTACCCCCTCCCCCACGAGGGAATTCGGGAAGGTTTTGGATTACGAGTGTGGGGAAGATCACGCTTAGGATTAGAAATTTAATTTAAGGTCTTACTGTCGCCAGATTGGATGAATTAACCGTGACGACCAGCCAAGTCACCCCTCTCATCTCAGTTATTCGGTAAATTGATCTGTATTTGTAATTAATCAAAGTTAATTTTAGAAACCAAAAGAAACCAAGAAAAGAAGACACTGCAAAGGGTACATACTATCCTCACAATCTGCTCAGACAGCCATGGCACAAAGGACAGTGGTCCAAACAGATATATCAATGTTTCAAATTCCATTACCTAAATCTGTGGAATCCAATCCACCTGAGTTTTAAGGTGTGATGCTTAATAATTCTCAAAATAATTCAGTGCAGCATTCAACATCAGAGGTTGATCAAGTTTTTTTTTAGAAAAAGTAGAAAAATAGTCACATTAAAGGCCATTTGCCATGTAGGAAGGCAGATAAGCGATGTAAATGTGGGTGACATTTTACCTCGAAAATTAAGAATTTTCGATCAAAAAGTATCTCTTTACCATTATCAATTTTGTTGTTACTTTCGTATATATCTTGGTTTTAAAGACCGACTGCACTGCTTGTTCCACTTTTCACGTCATAATGACTCTTTAGTGTCCGTCCTCTTCAGCAAATCCATGACATTTGTCTCTCTTCGTTTTAACTCACCGCTCCTGTCCAAACAAGTTAAGGTCACGTGGGGAGTGCTGAAAATTGTCAAGGAGAACCCAGCTCGCTCCACTGAATCTACTTACATGAGTTTGCAAGCCCTCCTTTTGTGTCTCAATGCCATTGATGCACTGGATGAGAACGAAGCAGGCCTTGTCGTACTCGCGCTCAGCGGCGGCCTCCATAGCGGCGACGGTGGCGGGATCGAGTTCGACGGCCGCCGCACTGGCCGCGGAGCGACCCTTCGCCCGCACACTGGCCTTCTTCGCGTCCGGTCGGAAGAGATTCGAGCCGAATTGAACGAGAGAAGAGAGCACAGTGGTATTGCCTTGGGGCGCGCTTTCCTCAACCTCAGTATCCGAGTCCGAATGCCGACCTTAGTAAGGCAATCGCATTACCTTCCAGTAAACATATTCTAATCAAAGGATTTAAAACCGTATTAAGTAGAAAGAAACCATCCCCCATGGCCATCTGGATTAGCCAGAAGTGCAGGCGGAATAATCGCCCCCTCGCTCACTGGCGGCTCAACAAGGCGTCCCGGAAGTCCAGCCCAATTAACCCAACATTGCACTCGTCTTATTGTCGCTAGTACCGCATTTCGAATCGTAGGTCATAATTCCCTTAACCGACTGCTATTTTCCGCATCAAATACAGCCAGCTACTTCAGCTGACAGCTCGTTTAATGCCGAGGCCATTGGTTGAGCTTCTCAGCTTCCCTTCACGCTCCTGGGATGGCGACTCGGCACGAAGTGAGACTGTCCGAGCGGTGTCCCGGACGACGCCACCACCGACGTGGGTGGGTGGTGGTGGTGCTGCGGCACAGGGCTTATTCACCAGGTCGCTATCTTTACCACAAAACCAATTCCATGCCGTTCGGTTGTTTTTTTATAGGTACCATCGTGAACGTCATTCTGTAGGCGACCAGCTCCAGGGTTTGCCCCATTACACAGTTTGAACAAGTACAAAACCCTGTTATCAAATGAACCATGGCCTCATGAACCAGTCATTTGAAGTCATCTGCAAACCATAGAGGCTTGTTACAATGCGTTGTTACTCAATTCTTTACAAAAGGCACAATTAATAAATTTCTAACAAGTATTTAAATCCGTTCCACCACCGTTAAGCGCCAACGTAATTGCCACTTTCATTATCTCAGCTGTCGACATAAACATCTGTCTTTTTGACTAAATTACATCGCTGACAGTTGTGTTTCGTTTTAATTGCGCAAATGCCGGTTGCGAATTCATGTTTAAACTTTCTATTTAAAAAATTCAGACAGTGAATTCGATTTGCTAATAAGCATTTAGTGATTTAGACATCTGATAACTTGGAAAGAATTTGATTGAATTACGTCGGTGAGATGGAAATCTACCCAAGGCTTTCTTTCTGATATAACTACTAGGTTCAATTTCAAAACCAGATGCTTATATTCGTGTTAAATCGTTTTAGCATGAAATAATTATTGAACTGTGGTGAATCGTGTTGAATCACGGCCACCATGTTGATTGTTGCAAGAGCGCTGAGAGCAAAGAATTACTAAGTCAGGCAGGAGTACAGGTCTTAGCCTAAGATGTCTCAGGTGAGGGTCGGGAACCGAAGGCGATTTGGGCATATTAAAACAGCGGACGTATTTTTACTTCCTAAAAACAACACAAACACAAGTCCCTTGTGTCGAATCACGTTCACGCAGTGTGTCACCACGCCCTCTGACACACTGCCTTTTTCATAGCTTGCCCGTCAGCTGTGCGGGACCGTAAGCTCATTCACCCCTGTGCATAGACCGCCCACGCTAACCGTTCAACTCATCTGGTCACTTGTACTTTTTCTAGGTCACTCAAGCTGTTTTAGATCAAAAACTGCATACAATACAGCCAGTTTGAGCCATCAAATGAACGGTTGTCCCCGCCATCTCAGGCCTCAGTCCTCTCGAGATTCAAAACCACATTCCGGTGCCTTCAACACAACATTTTGGCGTATTTGCAAGATACTCTAGATTTCCAGCATCCTGAAGTATTAGCAGAATAATAAATTTAACTGGCTGTGATACACTCCAGTTCAAGCGAAAAGAATTGTAGTTTAAAACGGCTAGACCAACCAGACGTCGTGTTTGCACAGTCGGCAGTTGATAGTGTGACCAACGACAAAACTCCGCGAGGGTGTCGACCAATTACCTCTCTTCCTCCTTACACTTGGGGTGGTTTACGCATTACGACGGTACAAATCAGAACCTACTTAACGATGTGGCCCATAAAAGTCCTTTAACGTCACTCATAAAAATTTATTAAATTTTAACCCAATTCGCTGCATAAAATCTGCTTAATGCGTTTGTTACCTGCAATCAGTATGAACTGATTTGACTGGAGATATGTCCTAGTAGCGGAAAAAATTCTGCTTTTTTTACTTAGAGCCCTAAAACCAATCACTTTTATACCGCCTCTTTATTACAACTAGACATAATGAATTGTTTTAATCATCTTGAAATAAGGCATTTAGCCGTTTTATCACTATGACAAAAGGTTTAAATCTCCCATATTTGGTTCGATAATGCATGCAAGAAATTTCTCGGAGTCCGCAGAGTTTTCTTCGAAAGGAAAGGAGCATTACGAGCTGCAAAAAACACGGAAAATCCAAACCACCAGGCAAAATATCTAAGTTCGATTTAAAAAAAAATTCTGAGCATTACCGAATAATTGAAAGTGGCTCAAACATTAGAGATATCAATAAGGTTCATTGTATAAGGTGCTTGGACCACTCAAAGTTCAGCTTGGCTTGGCCAATGAGCTCCACATTTGTTCTTCAGGCATCACGTATGTATCAACTATTTCCTGTATAACTGACCATACATTTTTGTACCTTTTAGAGAAATTAGGCACACACGTATTATTCCAAAAACACTTTAATTTTAATGCATTAGAACCGTAGTAAACAGGTTTATTAATATCAGATTTCTACCAGCAATTTGTTCTGCATTTTAGACAAGCACAGATCAACACGATACGGTAAGGTTTTGAATTCTTTGCCTTATAAATTCTCAAGCAACCACACGACTACACCAGTTGAAGTCTCCGTCGACGAAGAATGGCTTTTCCAAAGACTGGTATGCCCTATCCCCTCACTCCAGCCCGGATCCTTGATACTGATCGGCCCATTAGTAGTACTTTATTTTTCAGCTCATGCGTGATTTTCCTTTAAACACGAGTTGAATGGCTAAATCGCTAATACGAGTCTTAAATTTGATCCTTTCTGTATTCTTAACTTCTCCCAACTTGTAGAAATAAAATTCGGCAACGAAAAACAACAAATGTTGTCAGAAAGCGGTTTGCAGGCTGCCCAATCGCGTCTGCTGTCACCCGTCCAAACATCACGTAATGCACGGTGGTAATAATTAACTTTACACCGATTAATGCCTTTGGTTAGGATGAAGGCATTTAACTTAACTTTCACACACGGTTCAATTTTTTATGATCTTGTCCATGAAGCATCATTTTCACGGCCAAATCCGCATACTGAGGCAAAAGCGTGTAGGCATGCGTCCAGGTCATATGTTTCCGTAACTTGGAGTAAACACGTAACTGTGAGACATGCAGTCGTAACAGCGCTGACATTCGTTTATCTCGTTTACTAGACTTGCGACGGAGCTTCATTCACCTTGGACGATGGTCAACGATGTGTTGATAAGATAAGAAGCGTGGTTAAACCATACGCCAGGCAGTCAACAAGCTAGTTCCTACTTTTTTCCAAAGTAATAATATAAAATATTTAATGAAATGTACTTGCCTCAATTATCCCTTCCAAATTGTTTAAATTTAAGATATTACTGGCAACCTCAGACTGTGCATTTCGCTAAGATTTACTTGTTCGGCGTCTAAGGTCTTTGAATGTAGTCACATTCCCTGAAGGTCTTTACTACCACTTTAACACTGCCGATCATCACAATTTCTCTTTTCCAAGCATTGGCTATCCAGTTCTTAAAATGTTTGGTATGGTCGCTGCTGTTGTGTGTGTGTTAGTAAATAGGCATACATTGCCAATAGTTTGCGTGCTCAAATTTAAGGAATTCTGAAGCATCGGGTCGAAGTTAAGGATATCCGGTTTATACGCCACCAGTACTTATCAGTGAAACCACCTACCTTCATTTGGCTCAGATGTGTCTTTGGAGTAGAGCTGCGCAAACCGCGAGACGAATTTGCCAAAGGCAGCATCTCCACTAAATTGGAAGAGATAAATTATAAGGGGTATTCAAGTTAGTTGAACATGGGAATAGGAAGAGGAAAGCCCACCGATCCTTAGCATTGGCTGGATTGTCGTGATAACCATCGAACTGGTACTTTTCTAGAATAACATCTGTTCCATTTTGCACGTGTTTTTGCAGGAACTGGTGGTAAGGTTGGCCAGGGATGTAATTCTGGAACTTGGTTGCGACATCTTCGTACTAAAAGATAGGCAAATTAAAAGCACAACAGCTATTTTAGTACTCTCCGAAACAGTTCATTTCAAAAATAATCTTAGACACTACAAATCGTTTTGTTCGAGACTTGATTGCTAACAGACTTTATGTTTGATAGAAGTAGTTTATTTAAACAACAAACCTGTCCAATGATGAGTTAGGAATTTCCCTTCTGAGTAACTTGTTGTCAAAAAAATCCAAGTTGATGGGCGTCCAACTGGGTTTCTTCACTCGTTGGTTGAAGTCCAATTTGCCTTAATGCTTATGTGACAAGATCTACGCATGAAACGGGACTTTAGGAATAAACGAAAAAAGCATGTCTTAAAGTGTACCAGAAGTCTGAAGCAGGTGTCAAAGCCTAAATTGATCGCCTCAGACCATCGCTCTCCCTGAATTCTACTTTTATCACAAGGGTGAAAGTTGTACCTGAGACTTAGTGCAAATCCATTGATTGCGTTGGGCGAAATAAAACTTAAATAAGCATCCCAAGTTGGGTTTGAAGTAAGTTCGATCTTATGTGTAGGATTCGCCACATTTAATGGCACTTTATTTACATGCCTGAGATGACTTTCATGCAGCGAAATCGTGACTTCGAATAGCACACGTAAATGAACACACTGGCACTTTGAAGTAAGTTACCCATCAGAGAAATAATATCACGTGTATAAAACTACAGACTCCGGACCGAAAATTATCACTTCAGTCAAAATTCAGTCGTTTCTTGTGGATCGGTATTCGAAGCGGTTGTGACTTTTCAATTTACACCAATCGCGAAAGGTATCATTGACTTACTAATACTATAATATAGACAGACGACGGTTGTTCAGATGAATGCGTGAGGAAAAAAATAAAGATCGAACAGGGGGTTTCAATTAACAAGGTACTCTGAAGAAAGCAGTTCTTCAGATTAAGACTGGGACCAAACCTATGGCTCTAGCAGGGGAGAGGAGACAGTCTATCTTACAGTGGACGGGTCCAGTTTCTGCGGTGGGTGTGGGTTAAATTTCGCCCTCGCCTCAAAACGTGGGTGCCTGCTGAACGACTGCTCGTTAACTAACGAGTTTAGGGAAAGATTGGAAAGTGCTAGGCGAAAGGTTAAATCCAACAAGCGATCTTTCGAGTTGACGGATTTTTTGGATGCTGCATTTTCAGATATCACTGGTTAACCGAGGCATTGACATGTTCTAAAATCTCGTAATGTGGAGCGTTCAATAGCATGAGGTCACCATTCAGCCATTGCGACAAGGTCTTCAAATGAGAATAAACCTTCCGTAATATGTTTGGTTGATTTTTACGTTTTGGTAATCAATTTCAGTGCAAAATGCGGACGCGATAACCAGTTTCTGTGTGCAGTCACAGTTCCCGATATTGAACACGTGATGTTCCATGTGTGCTTGCCTGAGACGGTATATTTGGATACGTGTTACCGTTTTGATTCACAAAAAATAAATACATTCAAAGAGTAGTCCATTTAATTTATCAGCTTTAATCAAACTAGTGGCAATAGAATAAAAAAAGATTAAATGGAATCCGAAAAATACCCAGAAAGGTTGGAAAGGGAACACAGTAGTCGCACATCGATGTTGGTTTCAGTTTCAGGGGAAACGTTTGAAAGAAAATGGATTTGATCCACAAAAAGGCCCTTTTTCATATTGTTCAAGCCATAACATTACTTATTACTCCTCAGGTTCTGTATTTTGGCAAAAAGTTAGCAAAAACAAATACAAACTTGTCCCGATCCCCTACTTGAAAAGAAATTATTGCAATTAGGCTATTTTAACTAACATTCATTATGCTTTAAGAAATTCTATGCTTCGGGGTTTAAGGAATGCAGGGAATAAAATGACGTGAAGTCAAGCAGAATGTTCATATTCACGGCAAACTTCCAGGCCCTCAGGTAGCTTCGAGACATGATAGTGCCATTTTGGGGCAGGTTTCTGGTAACTGAATGCCACAGTCTACAAGTCCCATACACAGGTGTGTCAAATGCAGTATAACTACAGCATGACTACATAAAAATCTTTCAGCTCGCTCAGCGTAGAGTTTGACGGAATTCGTTAAAACTATGGACATTGTTCCATCCTCATTGAATTTAGGAACAAAATATAATGAACCATTCAGTCAGTCTGGAAGATACACGTACACGTTTGGTAAACAAGTTACTTCGATTTGCACACTAACCAGCTAAAGTTAGAAAACGGTTAGCCCACCTTCACGATTTCACCAGAAAAACCCATGCCAAAATACATTAGAGGTTCACACATTCTCAGGTGTTCGCCCCTTTTATGACTTACATTGTTCTGCCCAATTTTATTCCCGATTAAAAAAACATCATAAGCTTATTTTGCTTATTCCGCATTTAAGGTCATGATTCAATTAACATTAGAGGTAACATTGTCTGATTAGCCTGACATTTTTCGACCAATCAGAATTTTAACTAAATTTTGAGGCTAAGTATGTGCATAAGAGAAACTCGGTGGCTTTAATTACTGAGAATCTAAGGGAATAATTATGAGTTGTTAGTGGTTTTCAGTCTGCTGCTCAGCGAACAAAGAGATAAAAAATCTGTTTGACATCTTGACAGCTTCGAGAAGTTTAAATTTCAGCACTAACAGGCAAAATTAAAAAGGTTGCAGGTCTTACAAAATACTTTTTGCAAAGCTACCTAATGCCAACATGTACAGTTATTACCTGAAGTCAAAACAAGTAATAGACCTTAAGTTTAACGTGTGCTGACAGAAGGAAAACGGGTTTCTACATCACGTTGGAATTTAAGTCATGCGTAGACACCACAATTCTCTACCCTAACTAACATGTCTTTAAAATTAACGAGTAAATTTGACGAAACCACATGGGTCCCTGCGTTTTACTGCTCTCAAATCAGATTTTAGATGGAACAGACGCACTAGTCCACGCAGCCACCACTAATACTTCTAAGCACTCACAGAAATCTCGCTATGAATCGAATCCACATAATCAGCTTTCACTTGGGTGCCAATGAAGTAACAATATCATAAACCCTCAAGACGGTAGCAATGATCTAAAAAAGGCGCATGAGATAGCTTTTACTGCTCTTTATGTCCCACTACTGAGAGGACCGTTAACTTAAATCACTTGTTATAGGGGATCAAATTGCAGCACATGGTTGACACACAAAGGAACACTTGACCACAATAACAGTCCCAAATCGAGAACTTAACTTCACGAACTACTGATTTACAATTAAAACGCTTTTACACCCCAACCAATGCACAAAACCCTTTAAACTTAGTTGGCAGAATGATGTACTATTCAATGGTTTATCATTGAAGCATTTCGACATAGTATCGGTAAGACCATTAACGATGTGGCTTGGCGAACCGAAATCGATACGTAAATATTTTCCCATGAAGTCTCCTATATTTTGGCATCTGAGTGCGATTTTGTGCACGGAATTTGTCAAGTTAGATTAAATTATCAATAGGCAAGATTTTACGAATCAGTCTTCCTTGAGATTAGTTGCATGAGGTGGTTGATGGTTTAATTTAGTTGCAGGATTCGAAGCACCAAGAGCGACTTAGAGAATCTTAGGTAATTTAAAGACACAACCCACATTGTTTGCCTTGCAGGTAAATCGCCTCTAACTACAGCGTTTTATCGTTACTAAAAGTTACTGCACTTTTGACTCGCGTGGGGACTAGGAACAGTTATGGCCTTCAATTGGGGTGAATAACGGGGACGAGGGAATAACCAAATAAAACGGGTTTTAAGAGAACTTACTTCGCTTAGCATTTTCGTCCGTGTGACAAAAAGGTGACTGATGAGCTCGGCCATCGAATCACTGACAACTTCGTCACATTTTACAACCGTTAATCTGGTGTCGCATATGATTTCAACCTGAAGCAATAAAGGAAGTTTGTTGAGATGACCGATGAGAAGGTCATTCATAAAGATTCGTGCATTTTGGTTTGGTTTGCACTAAGATAAGACACTTGATTTTCACCACTACAGTGCCTGATAATCGAAAAAAACGATGGGATTCGACTGATAAGGCCATCGAGTTTTCTTTCATTTAGACTTGCAGGTTCCCCAAAACCTACGCCAATATCCCTAAACTATGTACTTCACTAACTATTGGGGATTTCTTGAATATTGAAGATGACTGAAATACCGACCTGGCGAAAATGAACGTTTTTAACCTCAATCCCAATTCTACAGCGTGGATTGAGGTCATTTAAACGAACACGCTCTACTTAGCCAGACTTTCCAGTTTGTGGCGTGGATTCTATAAGTTGGCAGATATAAATGGAACTTTTTGGTGCATGAATGACATCTGGCACTGCACTGCACTGACCAGTTACCCTGAAACCCTGGCGATGACATTTCGCCGATAACCGACGTCATTGGCATCGTACTTGTTTGAATGCTGACAGCCACCAGGTCAGATCAGGTTTTCTTTGTGTAGTGCCTCAACAACAACACCTTCTTGTAAAGAGCTGTAGCATGGAGCATGACTACCATACGTTATGAAGACAGTCTTTAGCCTTTTGAGGCTGATTAAATTTTAGCTCTTGTACGTTCTGATTCCAGCCAACGGCATTAGTGAATGCTAACTTGCCAGCGCTTGTGACCAAGTTTGTGTAAAATACAATCTCAAAGTTTGGCAAAAAGGAGTGAGCAGAACAATTGTCCGTTTAAAATCTGGTTATATTTCTAACGTGTGTGCTGTCAAATAATTCCTCGAAAGAAAGCCCGCGGCTCGCACCAAACCGATAGAGATCTTTTTTCCTGTGTTGCTTACCCTGCTTTTTTCCAGGTCGACAAGCCTTGCATTTGCAGCTTCCACCGATTCCCTATAGGCATACATTAATTCCATTTCCTACAACAAAGAATACAAAAGGAGTCAAGAAGACGACAGAAGCGAGCCGAAAGCTAATACGCAAAGGTATGTAAAACGAGCGACCACTCTACAGGACGCAAGTGAGCAAATTTGTGTATTTTCTTGCTAAATTCAAACCGTCTTATTATCCCCCTAAGTCCCGAATGATTATGAATTTATCCCTCCAGGCCAAGTTATTGATTTTATCAGTTTGCCCCTTATGCTTTCCAGGGATTTACATTGTCATGTTAATAAAAGCACTCTTTCCTAGTCATTCACAGAAGCCACTAAGTGACTTATCCAGCCGTCAAATATTCGTTCGACACTACGATAGAGTCGAAAAAGGATCAGAACCTGCCCGAGTTTTTCGAGTCGATCATCTTTCGATGCTGCGGGATTTTACGTTTACTTTTGGCCCCTGTCTGTCTCCACGCAAGAACTTATCATAAAGTCATTTGGTGGCAGACCAACGGAAAGCGTGTGGCACGGACGTTGGAGACGTGAAGCGGACTATGGTTTGGGCACACGCAGTCACATTTCCGTGACATTTATGACGCACCTAAAGCCTTCCGGGAGGTAAACCAATGGCCTACCAAATAGCCAATAAAATATGCTGGGCTGAGTATCAGGAGCAAGCAAACAACACAGTCGCATTTATTAGTATTTTTGTGAATCAAAAGGATTAAATCAACGAAGGTTAGCAAACACACATCCAGTCACATAAAGTAGGACGAATTCCAGTATTTTCACCATTATTTAGTTTGAAGGAGTCTCACGAAAAGATTATTTTGTGTGTTTATACCAAAAAATGGGTAAGTTTAAATCAGTAATCGTTTGAGGCTCAAGCTGATTACCATACAAGAAAGTATGCGGATGCTTTATGTACCCCATTGAATTTCCATTTTATGTGTAGTCTGAGAGCTTGGTCCTCAGGACCAGCGATGGACCTGGGTAAGTAGGAGGGGCCATGTTGCAGCTATATCAATTTAATGTGTCCAAGGTACCGGCTTTAGATGCTTATATTTCGTAAGGTAAACCGAAGATACACGGACACACAGCACGACATGTTTATGTACAGGGTGATGGTCAACCTCCACGTTCATGACCGAGATACAGATGTAAGCCGGGACAACTGAATATTTAGATAAAACAGAACGGACCGATTTTAAGAGCGAATTGCACGAAAGGCTCAAATCCTAGTTTTAACTTGCAGATTTATTTCAAGTAACTTGATGCGTATTGTTCAGAATACAATAATTTTAATCAGACCAGCAGTGATCGTGTAATTGTGATAAAGATTTCGGTGTGGGTAAAATCAGCAGGCGATTTGCGCACTTTACAACGAATGCTTCTCAGTAGATGCGGCTTGATAAATTTACTTGTTCATGCCGGCCTAAACTGGCAGGTTCTGCCGCCGTCAAAAGTGGGGCTGGGAATGATGTCTGTTACGGGTTTACACTGCAGCACACAATTTAAAACCATTAACAAGCACGTGTACTTCGTGTTCCTGTATCCGTGCACACAGACAAGTGGGATCAGCCTGGGTTTTTCTTGTCCTGCCATTTAAGCTTGTGCACACAACACCCCAAAATAGTTCAGTTGAAAAAGGGATTTTACAGGAACCGGAATAGGCGAGTCACCGGGTTTGCGACTAGGGAAAAAAGTGCCGGTGGGAAGGCACACGCGCACACACACACACACAGACACAGAATCAGCGTCTCGAGCGTGCGTCTTTTGTAGAATGCGTGAAATCGAAGAGTGGGAGAACAGGCAGTCAGAAGTAAATATTCACAAGAAAAATGTCTTGATCATTTATTCTTTAGCTGACTTTTCCTGGTTGTGAAGTGTTGTTTAATTTTTCTTTATAGTTGTTTGCATTTTCATCGAATTTCTCCGGTTCTGTTATTTGTGGAGGAGAAATTTAGGCATCAGGTGGATTCGCCTTGATCTACTTTCAAAGCGAAAGCAATTGTCAACAAAATGAACCGAATTAAAATAATGAATCCAAGCAGCCGTGTTATGCAGGAGGGTTTTCTTAAATTGACGAGCCAAACGAGTTTTGAGTCTAGCCAAGACTAAAATAAAAAGACTCACCTCCGTTGTACGAAAATTCCTATTTAATAGAGACCGCGAATGGCGTTTTAAAAAATATTACTTGTAAGAAAAAAAGTATTTTTGTGATCAAACTCAAACGTTCGTAATTTTGAAAAACAGTTCTATGCGTCACTCTACTTTGTGGACGTATTTGAAGGCTACAGCCAAGAATTTGCGAAATAGAATACTTGCGATATTAAAACTACTGGCCCTATATTTACAAGAGGAAATAAGTAACTTTATGTTGGCTTCTGTTTAACATCAGGAATACGTGCTTCAACTCGTTCAAAGGGGGAATTTTTGTCGGTCTGGCGTGTGGTAGTTACCAAAGTCTGCTAATGGTAACCGTGAAAGACAAACTGAGCACAGATCCCATTTCCTGTCGGTTTTAACAAACTCAAACAATTCAGCAAGGTGTTTTCAATAAAAGAAGGTTCACCATAAACGTCAGTTTACGTTTGGATTTAACTGCCAGCAACTGGGAGGCTATTAAAACTTGCTTACTTCGAAGTTAAGAATTTCTCCTTCAAAAACTCTTTGATTCTGCAGCATTAAAGGTTTTATTTGAATTCATTCTCTTCACTCCTAATTTAACCAAATGCTTACTCATTACCAGCTAGTGCTGCCTAGCATTGCCAACTCTTTTAAGTTGGACAAATTGATGCGTTAGAGTGGTACAGGGTTTAAGAATACGAAGAGCTTGGTGAGCTGAACGTTGATGTCAAGTTATGAAACATGTAAGAATTGAGGTGCGTAAAACCGATTGTTTGCATGATCTTATCGCGAAACCGCGAGATTGAAAACTTTGCGCAGTTTAAACCACATATCTGCGTACCAGTTTCAAATAATCTTGAGAAACCACATGCTTTTGCATCTAAAAAAGAAGGATCCTATCCATCAATTACGCGAAATTTTACAAGACAACAAAGAAACTTTCGGATTTCCACTACGTAGATGCGTTGTGTGCGTAGTGTCGTAGTCATCTACGACTTAACATTATGATGAAAACCCTAGTACATCCTAAGCAAATTTAATTTACTTAATTTAACCACGTCATATTCCTATATTATTATAAATTTTTCAGGTAAATCTTATTGAGTCGTGCAGATTCAATAATATTTACCATGTAAAAATATTACATTGATCATGATTTGTTACCTTAAACAGATATTGCTTTTGTATAAACTTGTGTACATTAATAAATTATTTTGAATCCTATCACAAAATATTTTAAGCTATATTAAGATATTTACTGATTTTTGGTTTATATTTTATAATATAAACTATTAGTGTGTAAAAGTTGGTTGATTTACGCAAATGGTAGCACGCAGGCCCTGATAATTCCTGCGAGCAATGAATTCTAATTTCCTAGCAGTTAAAAGGAATGGAAAATGCCATTTTAAGGGCAATGAACTTTGTGCACCACATTGTATAAACAGAACTGCAATCGAAATAGCTTTTGCCGTTTACCAATGCTCTCAGGTGGCTAATTAATTTGCAACAGATGTAACAAGGGGCTTTCTGAGAAGTTAGGTGGAATTGCTTCGGATGATATCGTTAGAGCAATTTAGTTTGACGCTTCGATGAGCACTTTCTTGAACTAGACGTTGAAAACTACGTTAACCAAAGTGCGACCCAATTATCCAAACACCCATGTGAGCGAATAGTTCAAACGTTCGGCTGATCTGTGCCAATTTATTGCATTTTTGTGCCCGTTAGTTTCGGTTTCTCCACAGCTCTGCAACCGAAAACGTTGATTTCGCACCTCCCAGGCTCGAAATGGACCTAATTGAAGCTCTGTGGCTGGTAGGGTGACCGCTTTGCTACCTTTTGCGCACCCAATCCATGCGTGACAGGCTCACTGACTCGTTTTCTCTGTGCCCCCTAGCATTTCGCCTACGCGACGTCCTTGTCTACGCACCACGATCACTTCAGGGGGCCCCGTTTCCGACCTTTAGCCGTCGCCAGATTGCGCCTCAACAGTTCTTCTCAATTCACGCAGATCGCGTCTGTCAAGAGCATTAAATCCATGAGCCCAGTCTTTTTCCATGCTTCTTCTATGCAAGATGTCTTCCTAAGCTAAATTCAGAAGTCTACTTGCCTCAGGACTAAATAATTTAGAAGTTCATTATTACGGTAGGTGTGAATTTACAGGAGATTTAGATCAAGTGAGGTTCAGAATTTAATCGCGTTACTCAAATAAAATGTTGAACCAAATTGAAGATAATGTCAGGGGAACTGAGGGAAAAATGAGGTACGCGAAGGCTAATCATAACTGCCTTTAGAAACACAAAACTTAATGCATTCGTTATGACTAGTAATACTTGAATGATCACCGTGCTGCATGTCAAAGCTGATAATCCTAGAAGTGAATCATCTAATTAGAAAAATTTCTGAGACGTATAGCGAATGCTTATAAATTTCGTAAAGCTTTATATACCTTCTTGTCGTTATCACCCAGTTGCTTTTCTAACCTCTCCACTTTGCCCTTGTACTTGACAACCGCGTTGAAGAGAGCGGGGTCCACGGGGGGCGACTGGGTAGTACCGATCGTAGGGTTATCTGAAACGCTTTCCGCTGAAGCGGATATGCCCGGTGCGAGACCGCCGTTGGTAGGAGCAGCGCCAGACGGCGGCGGAGGGACAGCGGGGCTGGGATTGGCGGTCGAAGCGGCGACAAGACCAGCCTGCGACTCATTCAATATGGCCTGGGCCGCAGCGAGATCTTCTCGAAGCTTCACACCAGCTTGGCAGCGGTTGAAGTAGGCCGATTTGGCCTTAAAGAGAGCAGTTTCTGCGTCCACCATGCGCTTAACGTCCGCCTTCCATTTTGCCTTTAGCACTTCGCGTGTCTTTGCAAATTCCGTTCTCTGGCGCTTCAGTACCTAACATGTGAAGCACCCACAATTCCACTGAGAAATCCGAAGGTGATGAAGCAACTCACCAAACTACTGCATCAATGAAATAGCTCCAGGCAAACTGGCCTTATTCTGGGGTTTTGGATTAATTTAGGCATAGAAATTTGGCCCTGTTGTTTTGTTTTAAAGCTGCAGACCCATATGCCATGGTTGCTGACCTTTTTAAGAATTGAATCGCTGCATAAACATTTAGGTGCCCTTATTTTTTCATCTGCAAGCAAGACTGCTAACTTTTACTGACACCGTACAGGCGCGCAAGCTTGTCGTAACTGCACAAGGCTCCCCTGGTGTGCAATGTTTTGTTTTTAGATACCTGAGGTCATCTAAGATTAATTTGAAGGCATCATTCACCAAATTTTGCAATGATTTCATTGAGTTATAACGGCCCCCGCCTCTTGAGTGACCTCATTTAATAACCCAAATGAGAGCTTTCGATGGCCAGGTTAAAACCTGCGCGTTCATCAGGGCCTTTCATAAATGAATGAAAAATTATTTATCATGCAATGTGACTGTAAAGGTGGCCTCTGTTTTCCTGTTTTAATTATAACATCTACTGACATATCCACTACTTCCCCAAATGATTCGAGCGTTCAAATGGCTTAGACAAAGAATGGGAAATTCGCGTAATTCGATAATCAACTGCCTGTATCCTTCGATTGGTGCTTTCAATGGTGCACTGGTCATTCACAAACCATACCTGCTTTTAGCATAAACATATGTACCACCGTGGCATGGCTGAACAAGAACCAGTCTTTAGAACGATAAATGGGCCTATCGCTCGGTGCTAGTTGCCTGTTTCCAAAAGGTCGCAGTGGTGGGTTAGTGAATTCCGTTTAAAATACATACACCTGGCCTGAGACACTAAACTTCCATCTAAACTTGAATACACGAAAAACGTTGGGACCCATAGTCCCTATACAATCGGCTGTAACGACTTTGCGTCGTACGTACAGAGGTGTTTCGGGTTGCAAAATTCCCTTCATTTTATAACAAGTATTGTCTCGGAAGGTATTAAGTAAAATTTTGATCCACCATTCTGTTCGAGGCAAACAGTTACCTCAAGTGCAACGTGTTTGCACTCCAGCTCAAAGACATGGAAACGAGGTTTGCAATGAGTTGTGCACACAAATTGTCGAGATTAATAAATTTGCCTGAAAATCTGGGTGTTAATTGTCAGGACAACCACGACTGCATTACCATTTGTCTTCTAGTTGTCTTCCTAGTTGTCCCCCTACCTTACTCTGTACCCTGCGAATAGCATTAGGGAGGTAGGTCAGGGAGTGATTAAATACTCTACAAAGAAACGCCTTACATCTAGTTAATCAGGAATGTTGGGAAAGTAAGACAAAAATTTATTGAATTCAGCACTTTTCACCACTCGCGTTCCGTCAGTGGTGTGTTTTGTCTAAGTATTCGTCTAGCAGATGAAAATTGTCTTACATGGTGAATGTCGAATCAGCAACACGTTGGTGTAAAAAATATAATTTTAAAAAAAACCTTGCAGGAATTAAGCCAAGGCAGGTAATTCCCTCAAATGCATTCATAATATACTCAAATAAAAGCAATACAAAGACTAATAGAACTTACCTCTATTAGTTCCCTATACCTTTTTGAATTATGCAATTCCGTTTCTTTTGCCTGTTCTACGACCTATTAAAAGGAAGAAGAAATCCGTTCTGTGAATCTTGACCATCGTCTTTAAGTTATGGTTGAAACTGAACTGATTGCAGACTAAGCGGCTTGTTTTGTCCACTGTTACAACTTACAAAACAGCGATTTAGGTGGGCTGTGCGATGCAAAACGTACCCCGAAAAAAACACATGAAAATTCACGCGCTTGCGTGTTGTTTAAATAGAATAAGTTAAAATAAAAACATCTTGTGAGGTCACATTTCTGCAACAAATATTTTTGGAAGAATTGAGGCGCTTTGAATCGGGTTCTACGTGTTACTTTCCTTACAGGCTCGTTATGGCTTCCAAGGTAAAGCACTTCACGTTGGCCAAAATATATTTTACCAACTACTCTATCTTGATTTTGACTGGATCAGACGTTGGTCATGTAAGAGGTCGCATGTGGCAGGTTCGCATTCACTCGATATGGTCGGCGTGGTCCCGAACAGCCACGCTCATCATCATCATCACCATCCTCGAGGTTGTGCTTCAGTAGTCAGTTCTTGTTCGGGTCAGGACATGATAATGCGACCACAACGAGGTCAAAAACAGATGTTCATGTCTATCACCCTGGTTTCAGACCGGTGTGCACATCTACAAAGCGTGGCGGCTACGATATTGCGCAAATTTTGAAAGCTTTCACACCCATTAGTTCTACCTTAACCGAGGAAATGAAGAAGGACGGCGCGATTAACATGCGCGTTTTGTCATGTAGACATTTTTTTCTAAATGGAGCAATGCTAATTAATAGTAAAAAAAGAAATAAACAGCAAAATATTAATCGAAAGCTAGTTTTATTCAATCAACCTAAGGAGTTGTCGACTAAAATCATCGGTGGATCAGGTATATTAAACAATCAAAAATTACGTAAGTGGCGCACGGAGGAAGCGAATCGAATGTGGTGCAATCCAGGAAAATAGCGCATAGTAGCCTAAGCGCCCGATCAAGGAATCGAGGCAATTACAACTAGCCAAACATGAACGTGTGAAGCCAAATTGAAACATGAGTGACATGCAATTAACTTTAGCCTGCGTGAGTTGCGCATTGTAGCGCGCTGCGTCGTGAGTTATGAATACCTCGCTGTCTTTTGACTCGTTTTAACAAGGGCTCAACCTCGAAACAACAGTCTACATGGAAACACACGTGCCCTAGCAAGATGACTTACTAGCACTCACAGCCAACAACCCGAGAGTGGCTGGTGGTAGATTTGTACATCCACATTATCCATCAGATCTGGTCAGCCAAATTAGACCCTCTGTAACTCCCCCCACATCTGGGTATTAATTGTGGAGAAATCTGGAACTAGGGCCAGGAAAAGTATACCTTTACATTCGTCCGTACATTTATTCTAGATGCCGTTAAATTATCATGATGGTCGACTGTTACTCTCAATTAGCTAACGTATGTCGCAATGGTCTGAAGAAGGTCCGAGGGAAGCATTAGGAATCCGATGTGCTTTGGGATTATAGTTATCGATAAGCAATTGGCGGTTGCCTGTGAATGAAAGAAGCTGATAATACACCCTCCCATCTCACCCCTCTCCAGTGCCCGGATACATAAAATGAACACGAAACCAGTGTCAGGGGTTTTATGCCTATGCAGCAATCAAAATGGCGCAATTAATTCAAACAAGCAAAGTTTAGAAACTGGTCATTTGTGCTTCAATTGCGTCGGACTTTTATTTCTGCGCTGAACCTCCTTACCCTACCTTTACAAGTAAAGAAAAACTGCTTGCACTTTGCATTTGCCACGAATTTGTCGAATTTGCCTTCATTTTTGCTTTCAAAGAAAGCAACAAAAAAGTCCACTTAAAACACGGCTTTCCGAAATTGACTTTATTCTTGCTTAATTTCCAGTTTAAGTTACAACCCTGGAAAATGCTAAACCCATGTAAGTTGGTGGCTACATCCAGGTACGAAATGAGCTAACATGAATTTTAAATAAAACGCAGGGAACCAAAACGCCATTCGCTTACTGGAGAAATAGTAATAGACCACTCATTGACGAGTTGGCACAGACCAGTAACACTTCACGCGGTCGGCAATCGATTACCACTTTCTGGTACACGTTATTAAGCAGAAAATTGCGATTGCACAATTTCGCCAGGGTCTGCTTTATGGAGAAATTACACGCTTCGCTATTGATTTTTGTTGATCCGTTCAACTGTAAATTAGTAGCCTGCCATTGTTACCTCGTATCGTCTGCAAAGGAACCGTTCGGGCAACTTTGGCTTCTCCGGTTAGCGATTCACATAAGTTTACAAACCAGTGCGATGTCTTAGGGGTTTTGTGTTAATCATCGAAACCGGTACTGATACAACTAATTTTTAGATAACATGGAGAGGGAATTTTTTCCGTATTGCAGAAAACTCCCGAGTGTTGAAAATTTTGAAATTATTACATTTATAACATTTAACAGGAAACCAAAGTGCACATTATAGTAATTCCTGTTTATTTTGGGGCCATTAATAAAGGGAAGAGATTTTCTCTGATGCTTTTCAAACATAACAATGACCTTATTTTGTGATTTTTATCAAGTTGCATAACCCCATACTCGTGAAGTCACAGTGGGAGATTATTCAAATGGTTGCAGGGAATAGAGTAATTTGACATACCAAGCTGCTAAACCGGAGAATTTCTTCCGAGAGCGGTGCTTCTGGCTATATAAATGCATTTAGAACGAAACCTTTTAGTTACCGTAGCGGCTACACTTGAACCAAGGCTCTGAAACAGTTTGACAGTGGCCCGCATGCAATCGTTTTCTGAAAAAGACAATAAGCGCTTGCTCAAATTCAATTAAAGTGATGTTGCATTTTAAACAATGTAATATTTCTGCTAAATGTGTGCGTTTAATGAGCTTTTAAGTGCTACACAGCCAAAAATTGGCCGTCTGTCGTAGTAACATGGGCGTACGTCCGGTGCTAAGGTGCGGCCCCTTGGACTAAACTAAGGTTTAAAAAATTCTGCTCAGATGCTGTCGCTGTTTCCTTACTTCCTTATCAACGTGGTCGAGTGTGCAGCTTAGTTCGACTTGTCTCTAAATAACTTTGCCTTCGTCCTAAATCCTAACCAATGAGTCGGCGATTAGCAGTGGCAATCAGTGTATTTCAAGGTGCCAAATAAGAAAGTACTTCGTCAGTCCTTCGAATTTGTCTATCTGCGTTTGTATATCCTACGAGAAGGCTTGTCTAAATGGAAGTTATTGGAAGATTACCTAATTATAGCCGACATTTGTGTGGCAATGGTACATAAGTTTAGTAGAAGAGTCAACTACATTTCGAGCAATTTTCAGTGAACATGACTGTGTCCAAATCGTCATTTCATTGCAAATGTCATTGACTCAATTAAAATGGTTAACGAAGGGGGCAGTGACAACTTGTGTGAGTGCTCTAGGTTTGCACTCTAGAGCATTCGTGTCGACCCAAGGCGGCCCTAATCAACAGCACCGGGCTTTGTTAAGGGTGTTTTCAACAAGCAGGTCACAAATAAAAACACACCATCCGAGCCATCATTCACGCTGGGTTGAGACGTGAGTGATTAGTCTTTGCGCGTTAAAATACAAATTGCACTATTTACACATTGAACCTAACACATAGGCCGAGTAAGCGAACTAAAATGCAGGGCTAGTGTGAGTGTTAATGTTACATTAGGCATGACTTTGGGTGAGTAAGCTGCAAATTCCGGTCCTGAAGTAAAAAACAGGCATTCAAGATGTTAATATTAAACATGGGGCTAAGAATGGATTAAACTCAGTGGACTGATATTCAATAACAAAATATCGAGACACCAAATTCTAAACAAACAGACTTGTAGTAAAACCTGGTCATTAAAGGCGGCAAAATAATCGATGACTTTATCATTGCCCACTCCAAGCTCGGTCGACGTGACCATAGTAAAAACACAGAGGTCTACCAGCAATGTCTGGCCTGTTATCAGGAGCCTGAAGAAATCGTTGACGATAACACCGTTCAAACGATTAACAACTTGCTATTAGCGAAGTTACGGAAGCGAGTAACGCTAACAGGGACACGAACAAAGACATAACACGGAGAGTCTGAAATTGACTTGCAGTAGTGTCGTAAATATTGTCAAAAAAAGTAACTAAGCTTTGGAACATCCCAAGGTTTCAGTAGGATTGGGTGAATTTCGGCAGACAAATTTGGTACAAAAATCGCTGAATGATCAGAATTGAGTTTTTATTCTTCAGGCACAGGCTTTAAAGATTGCGATAAATTAAAAAAAATCAGAATATTCAAGAATTATTGTGTCGACTAGAGCATCTTCTCTCAAAGTTGCAGTACCTCATTTATGGTATATTTATGAAAAAAAGATTTGACAAACAATATGTATGCTCACCATATATTGCGCGCTTCTCTAAGCTTCGAATTGTGTCTTTTAGACATTTACACCAAAGCTTGCTGTAGTTCTGGACAAAATCCACCGCATTTTTGTCCTTGCTAGCTAGCAACTTGTCTTCGAGGGTGATGCCGTGTCCTTAAATGGTAAAAAAACCGGCTGACATACTGATTCAACGCATTGTTAAAGGAGCACTTTGGTTTTAATGCAGAATTAACACATTGTAATATTCTTTACTAAAGAAACTACCAAGCTAAAAATAGGAAAGTTTTGGTTTATAGCTATATGTTACATAAAAGAAGGTAGATAGCGAATAAAACAACTGATCATAAGTCAGCTTCCGATTACGAAGACCCCCCTCAGTTATCTCTTACAATAACCTGAACCGGTGGTCACTTAAAACGTATGTGGAGCCTAACGATAATTTAGTGTTGCCTCCAGTGTTTTAGACCTATTACAAAAAATGCTTCAGCTACAAAAGGATGTAAAAGTATTTAGCTGCTCTCGCTAAAACACAAAAGTAATAACAAGTCTTCATGTTTCCTATTTGTTTGCTCTAATTTTTTTATTGTAATAAGCACGATTAAATTGGCAACATAATTACTTAGAAAGTTTCAACAATTTACCATGTTAAATGCTGTCTTCTCAAAGGCTAATCTTGTAAAATTCAGTCCATTCTTTTCGCGTATCACAACAACAAATTACGTGGATTTAAAACCATTAGGTTCTAATACATTAAATGGATTGTCTCTGCTTATAAACCTAGAAATCGTACAGGAAACAAGCATTTGTCTGAAAAAAGTATACAAAATTTTGTACAACCCTTTTATTAATTTATAACTTACGTCCATGGAAGTACAAGATAGCTAATGATCCGTCCAACTATTTCTGGTTAAATAGTTAAAGTTAGGTTGAAAAGGCGAAAAGCAAAATATATTGAAAAAAAAAATGTTTAACAATTATGGGCATAATTAAAAGAAATATCAGGATGGAAACTAAACTGTTTGAATTCAAAAACGGCCAATGATCATTTCTTTGCGAAAATATTCTTATTTTACTAGCACATATATTGCATTAAAATGCCATCCGGCGGTTTATTGCATTTGTTGGTGCTATTTTGTTGATTTCGGAGTTCCAGGCTTAATTTATATGGGGTGATCTGCATTTTCATTTTCATATCTTCTGTTGAAGTGCAAAGACTTACAACAATATATAATTGCAAGTGCGCTTACCATACTCAATGAGAAGGTCACCAATATTCCCTGTCAACTTTTTGTCCGAATCATCCGTTCCACCTCTAAATGATTTGTGACATTCCTCCATCATTCCACACCCAAAACGTTTTATTCCTGTTGATAAAGTGGGCATGATAAACGTACAGTGCCTTTACCCAAAAAATAGTCAGCTGGCAATAAACAGTTAATTGGGTGTGGTAAGGTCAAAAAACCTTGCCACACTTTTTAAACCCATCAAAATGACGCCCTAATGTACAAACGAATTTCAACTTGTGCATAAAATTGATACAGCGGACAATTAATGTTTGACTAGGTCTATGACATAGTTCGGTAGGTATCAGAAAGACAGAATGTTTGAAATGGACTAAATGATAACCAATGGCAATAATGTAACACAAAAATGGAAGTCAGAGTATAGTTTGCATCAAACAACAGGTGGTGATATAAAGTATATAACAACATATTATTTAATAATAATTCAATTTAATTTTCTACAGTCAGATGAAACATAAATGCAAAAAGAATACGCAGTCATGAAGAGAAAGTTGATTAATAAACCTATAACGTATTTGTCGTTTAGAATAGATAATAGTGTCAGCAAAAAACAAGGCGAATTAGTTAAACTTAAGGACAAACGTAAGAGCGTCAAAAAAGCCCTATCTATTCTTAGACTAAAAAAAATCAGGTAACAATTTAATATATAAAAAAGTCAACGCATACACAAGAGGTCTGCCATCCATATTTGTGGACACATAGGAAAAGGGTTTTAAATGGTTTTTATCAATTGTGAAATGCACTGATATGAACTCGACAGAGTCAGTAAACAAAAACAATAAATTTTGAACAGATAAAAGCATTAATGTTAGGAAACTGTAAAAAAACCATTTAAGCTTCAACTAGTGCATCTTATAAACGCGCTTTTATGAAACATTCGACCTCAGAGAGGGTTTGATATATTAAAACGCATCTTTACACACCTTTGCAAATATAAAATAATCATGCATGAAATCAAAATTGTTTTACAATTGTCAAAAGCAAAAAAATATACATTAATTGGTTTCTGTTAGCAATTGGATAACTAATTTCATAGAAAATCAAGCGATAAAATACATTAATGATAATATCTATAAATAAACACATTTCCCAGTACAACTAAGCCTGAAAATTAAAAGGACATAAAAGTGTAAAACCAATAAAGGTGTTTAAATTATTTGAAAATATCGCAACTGGAAAGAAGCGAGTAAAGTGACAAATCAATTATCACATGTAATTCCACAGGATTTTATGGTGCACGCCAGTCTTTCTAGTGACAAATAGGTGTAAACGTAATAATTAAAGCCTTGTCTGTAGAATTTGTAGGCAGCTAGATGGCATTTGGTCTTTCCATTTCATATTTATATGTGATTTTTCATGGGCTCATGGTCTAGTAGGTTTTGCAAATATTCTTGGCAAATGCCTATTCACATGCCATAGTAATACAGCACCTAGTGTCTTCAGAACTGTCCATTTACTCATTGCAGTTTAGTTTTGCAGATAACTCTGTTATTTAACATGTCGCTGAAGTTTGAAAATGTCAAAATAAATGTACACGTTATCGATCAACAAAAGATTACAAACATAATTATATTTGCATTAGCAATAACGATTGCTTGATAACACACTGAACTAAATCACGTTCATCAAAAATAATTAGCAAAGTTTTCATCTAATCTCTAATTGTTTTATGGTTTTTTAATCGACGCGCACTTGACGAATTGTTGGCGTGTGACGCGAGCCATTCGACCCACGCACGTCGGTCTGGCCTGTTCTTTGTCCTCCTCTCCCTCCCGCACTCTCGCCTTCCTCAAAGCACGCCCGTGAGTCCGAGGGCAACGCCAACCCTCCTCGCGGCCACCCCTTTCCCCACTCCAACTCTCCCAAAGTTCTTGCCCTCTGAGTTTGTATGCGGTAGTATGGAATACATCTGGTTCTTCCAGCTATTCTTCTATCGTTTGCCTGGTAGCTAACCATGATGGTGTGGCTTTCTAAGAGGGGCGGGCTAATGGTCATCTCCCTATTTAGGTCCCCGCTCGGTAGGCACGTTACAGGCGCATTTGTTCTGTTAACTGACTTTGGACTGGCTTTTAGTTACTTTCTTGCCCTTTTCTCTTTGTAGTTAGTTTTAATAAAGTTATTTTTGCTGCTTAGTTCATATTGCGAGTGGTACATATTTCCGGACTGTACCTTAAATGGTGTCAAAAAAATATTCTTAGTCGCTTAGGCGTGTCAAATTTATTGTTTAAAATAGGTTGTTTGTATTCCGTAATGGAATCATTTTTTGTTGTGTTACCTGCTATGCAAATTTTCAAATGTTCGGTATTGTCACTGAAATTGTTCTTTACATTCACCGTAACCTATTTCTTTTATCGTAACTCCGTATACTCACATCATATTTTTAAAAAAAACCTTTGGGAGGATTTGCGAACTTACTTAAAGCGTTAAATATCAAGTTGTATCAAAATTTCTCGGCCTTAACCGTCCGTGTTTGTCACCAGGTGTCCACTTTGTTAGCTTGGATCCACTAAAGTGCGCTAGTTTACATCCGCCATGCTCAAGCATATGGCATTCTGCGGAAGAGAATAACTTTACATCAAGACAAATGTTGCCGAGTATATGGAGGACGCTTGCAGGCCTTCAATCTTAATCATGCATTTCCGCTTCACATCTGTCACAAGTACGGATGTACATTCCCAAACTTACGTTTATTTTTGCCGTGGGTCTAAAGAATATCCGAAAGTGGCTTCAGTGACTTCTTCAGTAGCAACGTTGTATGGACAGCAGTTAGATAGTACACATTTTTGCGGTAATTTTAACATGTTTGTATTTCAGTCACACGGATATCTGAACTAATATGAATATATTTGAAAATTACGAAAAATCTAAGCCCGCCCAACTTCCTCCAACGCATATATCTGGCTTGAAGAGATTTATTAGTCAAGGTTCTTTCGTCACCGGATCTGGGCTTCCCTCCTATGACAATCTTCTAGGTAAGACAGTATTTGTTTGTTGACCATTCATTGTAGGTGGTGGCTTAGTCTTGGGTAGCAGTAGTTTATTTGGTATGGTCATTCCCATAATCTATTTCTTAGTTGAGGACATTCATCGAACATATATTCGCTATTTCGTGAAACTTTTCACAGCACAAGGAATTTTATGTCATCATAACTTCTGCCTAGTATCTCCATTAGATCGAATCGATTCTTTTCTTACGGTAATTATTCCTCCCGGTTATATGGCTAATATAATTTACAGGATATTCCCGGAGTTTGTGAATCTACAGCTGAATCACCTCCTCCAGTGGACCAATTGGACATTGCTTGGCGATACAAAAACCTTCCTAATTCACACGTGAGGTTCATTTGTCACTTTTGTCTATTTCATAGATTCCAACTAAAACCTCGACTAAGTCATTTCTTTCCAATGAATTTGATATGACGAAAAATCTTGACACCAAAACGCTTGCCCAACTTACAAATTTAACATTAAATGAACTTCAGGTCAATCCACTTCTCCGGTAAGGGTCTTTTGTTTGGCCAATTTTCCTGGCTTTTAGCCTCGACGAAAATCTTTCGAAGGTTCTTGAGCACGTTGAGAATCTGTTGCGAAAACGTAAAGATGGTGTTTGGAGGATAAGTAGGTTTTAAGCACAAATGATTCAGTTCCTAATTTTTGACTTGTCAAATCCTATCATTTTTCCACAACAAATCAAATGTTGTATTAATGAAGTCATCTTAATCAGAAGCTCTCACCGCCAGTCGCTTTATCACCTCTCACCCAAACTGGCGGACGGCACTTCACACATTATCGACGGGGATTTGTGTTAGGCCTACTCTGTAATTTAGATTAACTGCTAACTGCCATGAGAAATGTATTTTAAGCTAATGATACACATTTGTGAATTGTCCTTTTGCTACTTTATTGTTTTGCACAAATAACGCGTTTGAAGCATGGTCCAAGGTTCATGAAAGTGTTGCTGGGTATTATCGACTTGGTAAAATGCAGTGACTGGCCCGAGGTATTTTATATTTTACTGTAGAAAGTCCACTGAACTAGGCTAAAGTCTCATTCCATGAATTTTGGTACATGTAGTTTTCATGTTTGTTGGGCTATTGACATTTTCCAATCCAACATGACGTATTTCGACCCACTACAGGTTTGCTATCATCTAGCATTTGGATATCCTACTATCGCCATGACCATATTTTTCACAAAAATGGGTTTTTATTGATTAAAACTATTGCATGAATTCAAAGACAACATTTTTACATGCCTACCTGCAGAGTTTTCGACAAAAAAAGCCACCAAGAACCTTAATTTTTTTATTTCAGTTATCGACTCAATCGCGTCTCCACTTTGGGGTCAACGACCGAGGGACTTAAAGTCATGTCTCTCGCGGTTTATGCTGCGCCTACGTTTGCTTCTTCGTGATTCTTTCGGTGTTGCCTACATTAGTATTCCTAAATCTGTTGTACAAGTGAGTACTTGCAATCCTTTGAAAAGAATCTCTGTACATACGGATTACAGCATAAGCTATACGTACCGTCTGACAGCAACCTTGTTCAGTTTTTTTTTATTAATTGCATAAACCACATAACTTGCTCTCAGTGTGTGCTGATGTTTGAGTGATTCTGTAAACCGTTGGAAATCGTACGGCCGTTCTTCTGGCGTTTCATCCCAAATGACCATTCTTGGTTTCACTTTTGTAAATTAATACCAATTTTTGCAAAAAGCTTGTCGATATGCAATAGCCAATATTAAAAAAAAACAAAAACTGTTTGAGATGGGGCTCCAATAGGCAGATTTATAAAAGGCCAGAATTTTCACTGTAATACCTAATTTTTGACGTAGTCCTAATAAAAAGTGCTTAGCCAAGTGGGATCATTTAAGGTTTGTCTGTGTCGTAAATTAAATGTGGTTTATTCGATCTCTAGGAACTGGAGCCAGATACGAGGTGGATGCACTACGCTGACTACGTTTTTGAACTGACTGGCTTCGATGGTCTTGAAGCCAATGGTAGTGTGATTGCCAACCCCCTCTATCAGGAGTACAACGGCCTTCTTCGCATACTTAAACTTCCTTCTCTTAGTCAGATGAATATGGAACCAGTTGCCCGGCCTCTCACCGCCGATTGGGCGTTTAAAGTCAGGCGACGGCAATTTATTGTTCAGGTTGGTTCTTGCAGTAGTTAAGCTCCACGAACGATTTCGCCCCAACTAGGGGTGAATCTTTTACCTACAGTGTGAGTGACAGTAGTTCCTATAGCCAATTATCGCACAACTACGACACGGCTCTTGATCCGCCTCATTACGTTTATGACCAATCTTCCAGATAGTTAATTTTCTTACCAGTCATTAGCCAACTGCTCTTGAGTTAAGTGGATAGGAATCAAGTGATCATGTCATTTATTTGTCAAACTGGCATATTTGACGTCTCAACAGATGCTTCAATTCGCACAAGATGACCAATTTTAAGGCCCTTTAGGGAGGTCCTTTTTTTCTTTAATGACTCAGGCATGGCGTTCATGCTCAAACCTTCAACTCGAATAGTTTGCAGGAATGACAGGCATTTTTCTGGATGTAATCGAGCTGCCTAGTGAAATCTTCCACTTACCCGGACTCACCGAAAATCACGTCGCAGATCCGTGGCACGCTCTCGTTCTCCGGGAATATGTTGATATCATCATACATTCGGTAGTAGAGCTTGCCAGTGTAGGGCCCCATGGTCGTGTTCAACTTTACGCTGACGCATATTTGTCTGTAAAGGAGGATGCCTGGCATTAGCGGCAGCTACAGCCGACTGGCATGCGAGCCGCCGCCTCTTTGTCCACTACGGCTCCGTGGAATGTGGCTCCTCACCGACTCAGGTTCCGATGTATCAGTTGTCCCAATGACACTAATTGGAATACTCATCCGACCCCTTATGCATGAATTCAGTAGTAAACGACTAAACCATTGTAACGCACGGCATAAGTCGCTTGTTCTCGGACCGCGGCATCAACTGGTTTGGGTGTCCATGACCGTGGCAGTGACTCATCATATCGTGGGCACCAGTTTCGTAACCACTTCCGTCTGCTTGTTGACAACCTGACCTAACATTTAAACTTAGAGATAAGCGCACATTACGAAGAGCACTTGCTGTCAGTAAGGTCTTGCTGCGGCAATTTCCTCATCTTGTCTACCCAAACTTACCGGCAGACTGAGATTCGACGTAGTCACGTGCAGCACTTGGACAAATGCTCCTCTACTTGACGCTGAAGTGCGTAGGTTTTCCCCAACTGGATACGCCAATGCCAGACGTGAAATTGAGTGCAAGTTGCAACTTGGGATAGTCCGCCTATTGGTGATTGGTCACCAGCCTTCAGCATTTACCACATCACACCCTTTTCCAACGCCAAGTGTACATGACCCCTCGCACAGCTTACGTGGCGCATCTGTGTTTTCCAAGGTAATTTTGGTACTGGCGGATTACGTAATATCCGTTGAGCAGTCTGATTTATCAAAAACGAGGAATGTCACCACCATTCGGTTTATTCGAACTTGTGCGGATACCTCTCCGGGCGCTTCGTGCCTACCGCGTCTCAAATTTAGAGTGCGTTTTCTACTTGCTACTATAAATGAGGACGTTTTTGTTCTCGTTGGTAGATCTGTGGTCCGAGAGCTGCTTCCGGTTCGTGAGATTCGCTGCTTTCAAACAAGGAACCGTCTTTGGAGTGCTGGGGCTAGTTCCATTTGTGTACTTTGTTTTTAGTGAAGTCACTGTTATAGTAGCTTTAAAAGCAATGCAATTGGAATGCTTGAAGATCAGACAGAAGCTAGGCTTTTGATTTCCGCTTCGTTTTTGAGATGAATCATTATTTAGCCATCCACCATGATTAAATCTCTTTTTCAGCACTTGACTTTGCCGCCTTGCCTTTCGGAAAACGTTAATCGTTCCAATGTAGCTGGGTCCCAGTTCGCCCAAGCAACCTCAACTTCTGGCGGTTCTACGCTTGATTTTTGATTTGTAAAAATTTCCTATTCGAAATAAAACACTGAAAAACGACCCTTCTCCTGTTCTCCCGCTCTTGTCATCTTTTTTTTTTCATATTTGAGCAGGAACAAGCTGTAAGAAACCCTTTTTCGGTCCTAGAAGGCCTTCGACTTTATTGCCTCTCCTCAGACTATGACTTAGAATATATTTTGGGGGTTTAGTTTGCTGGAGTTGTGATACTTTGTCTATGTATCGCGATGAAAGTCACATAGATGGTGTCTAAATTTCATTTTGTTGCTTTACCTCCAGTCAGCATACGCGACCTGAATCGCTCCATCTTCGTTCATTATTAGTGGGACTTGAGGTTGATAAAGTATTAAGACGTGAAACATCCACGGAAATCGCTAACTGGAATCCCCAGTCCAAGTAAAGCCGAACAGAGCGTGGATGGATGGTTGCATCATGCTAAGTGACCTACCCAAACGACACTTGTGTCTAGGCCCACCGCCTGTTAATTAGTGCTATGCTATCAACAGATGTTACAGAATTTTCAAAATTATGCCGTTTTTGTGTGTTGTTTTTAATTCACGCCAGTTGCCGCATCGTTTCTTTTCTAAAGCCCCATTACTGCTAGTGGTTGCCTCGCAATTACCATGACATTTTTCATAGACACATGGATCCCCCTGGACTACTAGACGAAGGCGAATCATCCTTGCTCCCCATTCTTATTGACGTTGAAAGTGGAGGCGGACAAGTCTACCAAACGGGTGGCTACTGGATGATGTCTAGTCAGCACATGAATGGAATGTTTTCCATGAATCGGATTGCTGACATAGCTTTTGACCCACGCGAAGAACTCATTTGGTCTGTCACAACCACCGTAAGCCGTTGAGAGGAATCGTTTTGAAAAAAAAAATATAATTTTGCCTAATGTTAAAAGACAGTGCAGTGAGTATTTTATGTTTAGGGTCAGCTGACTGGTTTCTATGGCAGTACCTTGGAGCAGTACACGACAACCCCTGTAACCCCAATTGGCTCAAGAGTGACTGACGGGTCTATCGAAGCGTGTGAACTTAAATCAGTCTTCCCCTCTCCACGCTTCACCGAACGCGCCGTCTTTGTATTGGCCAAAAATGCCATTTTCGCTTACTGTAAATCCGGTAGGCCGATTGGCTTTTCTACGTAAGTTTATATCGCTATATGGCTGCTTGGTGTGAGGTGCCTATGCTTGCACTACGCTAGGTGTTTTTGTTATCTTTGGCGCAATACAATCAGTAGTGTTAGAATGAAACTTCCCATAATCGTATTTACGTGTAGTTAATCTAGAGCTGAAATGTGCCATTGCAGGCAATTTCAGTCAGAACTAGGCCCTTGTGCAGTCAGCGTACGGATCTGCTCAGCACACAATGTCTGTGATTCGAAGCAGTCTAGTTCGAGGTGAGAAATGTACTAAAGCGCCTGTATGCAGTTGCAATGTGTGCATTTTCAAGTTGTAAATGGTGTTGCTCATTTGTGGTACTGTAGTGAATTCGTCGGACCTAGCACAGTGGAAAGTTTTAAAACGAGCCTAGTAGACATCTTTGACTCCTAGTTCTACTCATCATCTGATTTGGAAGCTGGAACATTTACAATAATGGGCAATTCATCAAAAACCAGCAACAAAGTCGATGCAGCGGTTATATTTTGCGTTAACCCCGTGCCATCTTGATCGATAAGTGTCGTTTAGTGAAATGTTATTTTGCCGTTCTTCACACTAGTTGCTCTCCTCTTTCAGTATGGCGCAGATGCAGTCGTTGGAGTGCATGGCCGCATGTCGTGCAGTCCCCGTCGCGAACATGGCCTTCGACGCCTCCGACTTTGACCGGTTTTTCTGCGGTGGACTCCAGTCGGAGCTGCTAGAGGTGGACGCGAGCAGTGGCGCCAACTGGGGCTCCCTCATCCGAACAATCGACGTGGGGCCTGACGGCTCCGTTATTATCCAGCCCTTTGCCTTTGGTCTGTGTGCCGGTAATACCAAGGGACAGGTGAGGTTCTTGCTGTGCTCTGAAGTCGTCTTCTTCTGGAGGCACGCGCTTTATAAATCTTATATTCGGATAAAATCCTCCACACAACATAGTTCATCTTTGTCATGAACGACCACCTAACTCCGCGGATCCCCTTGTCAAATTACTCCTCGGCTGTCACCTTCGCAGTATTTGGGACTGTCTATTTTATATCTAGTGAGCTTCTTTGTAATACATTTTTTTCCTCTAGGAAGTACATGGCCTTTGATAAGTGTGGGTAAAAAAACATTTGAAACCTCTCCTTGCCTTTGCTGCTGCTTCAAACTAATGCCTTCAATTAATGTATCGCTAGGGCGAGCTTACTTTTCATCAATATTGTTGTCAGAATATGGAAACCGTAACACGCCAAAAACATCTTTCAGGTTAAGGTTATCGACCCGAGAGCGATGCGGGGAGTGGTACGGTCGTTCGAGGCCCATTCGGGCGAGATCTCTGACATGACGGTCCTCAGCAATGGCTACACCCTCTTCACCTGCGGTTGGTCTCGCAAGCCTGACTCCTCTCTACGCATCGACCGGATGGTTAATGTGAGTCCTTTCTGCTCCATGTGCTTCAAGCTGCGTGTTCACCCCATTCCATGCGAGTCTCCTGCGCCTAATCCGATTTCCCTTTCTTTGATGTACCCACATTTTTGATCCACGAGGCAACCTTCGATGGGCCTACCTCCCCTCTATCAGTTGCTCAGATTAGCCGATTTGGATAGAAGTTCTGTTAAATCTCCCCCTACTCTTTTTTCAGCCTGTTGCACAAACATTGATACTCATCCGCAGTTGCGTACTCCCGCCACTCACACAATACTGTCAACTTCTAAGGTTTATTTTTAGGGCATATTAGAGCTATGGACAACAGTTTCGATTCTATGCGATTTCCTTCCTTTACTCATTAAGTCCTCTATTAACTGCTTGATATGTGGCAGCATTAAGCGAATAATTGTACTTTGCCTTGATTGAGTGCGTTTAGTAAGTAAATCTAAACAATTTTTGTTAATTACAATTAATGTATTTGTTCAGGTGTTTGATCTTCGTTTCGGACGTACTCAGGCCCCTCTTTCCACCATAGTGGACCCAGGCTTCGTAGCAGCTGTATCGGCAACACAGCAGATCGTGGCAGCTTCTCAGGTCGGCAGCTTCCAGACACTGGAACTAGAAGGGCGCAATCTCAGCCCTGAGAGCGTAGGGGATATCATGCTCGCTGGCTACGATCGACTCAATTCGTTCTGCGTTTCTTCGAAGTACGTCTGATTCGTACTGTTTCCTTACACTCAAGTGAATCCCACTTGGTTTGAAATCAGGCCATGTTGTTGGAGTAGAAACAAATTCAGTTGTATCAATACACACCCTACTATAGCGTGGGAACGAAAAAAATCCAGAATGTACTGGTTGCATTGACTTTATAAGGGGTCACCTGTTGGTAAGAATTTTTGAATATCAAATAGGATGTAAATGCTTCTCCTGGATAGATATCTACTGCTCACATTCTCTAAATGAGCTTCTTTTCGGTTTCTACGTGGTCGTCTCTCGTACGAGAGAGGTAACCGATGTTTTGTTAGATTTATTCATGTAAACCCCTTCAATTAAATAGGAACCCATCAGGCACTTTATACGCTAACATGCTAGATGTATGACTTAAGTTTCGCAGATTTTTTTGCCAAATTTACTTTATGTAAAAAATGGAGAACAGCGACCGTGTGAATGCCGTCGCGAAAGAAACTTGCAGGCTTCGAGGCAATAATCACATTGAATCACTTCCAAGTTTCCGGATTTTGCCCATTTGGTGGTGCAAACGCGTTTGGGTGACCCATAACTGAGCTGCTAGCTCTTGTTGCACTTGCGTTGAGTCTTCATTCAGCAGAGCTTGCAGCTCCGCATTTTCAAACTTTTGAGGCTGTCCGGGGCGTATTTGGCCACTAAGATCATAGTCACTGCTTATAAAATGCTTGTCCAATAGTTCCACGTTGCATAAGACACAATGTCGGCACCGAGAGCACTCTGAATTAATTCTCGTGCTTTAGAGGTACTTTTTCCCAGGTGGAATTCGCATAAATGCAGTGCCGAATGTGCTGTTTATTGGTTGCCAATGTAATCTGTAAGATTTGTCGAAAAAAATTAAAATACCTTGACTTCATCCCGATTCACCGAAAGTGCGCATTTTTTAAATTCATCATCGATGCTTACATTTTGCATCCACATATGCAAATGACTTGTTAGTGCATCTCACATTCGGAATCCGCGTAAAGGTACCATGATGCATCGCTAGTTTAGTGAATGTACATTGAACAGATCTTACCTAGGGAATGAAGAAACTCGAGTAATGTGCCTTGCGCTTGTGGTTTCCAAGCACGCAAATTCAGACCAGTCTGGCCTCGATTAATTTGACAAATTTTTATTGCATCGGTGTTAAAGCCATTCAGTGTTGAAATTGCCTGCTGTCTCGTTGGGTCAGCCAGGTGAAAACGCATGGAGATTAGGGGATTTAAACGGGAGTTGGGTTTAAATTACCTTGTTTGGCAAGAGAACAGGAACCATAAGTTAGCATTCGCTGACAGATTGTAGGTCACCCTTTTGTCAAATTTCGGAGACTTGCTTACTATGCAAATGAGTTCAGGTTAATAAACCGTTTCATTAACAACCCAAAGGCAACTTGTGCGTTTAAGCAGTACAAGCTTTATATATTTCTGAGGACCATTTTGGATTTTCTACTGGTTGCCTCAATAGCACCGGATTTATTGACATTACACAATAAATTTTTTGATTGTGGAGCCGTATGACGAGTCGTCTGTACATGTTGATCAAAATGAGCAAGCATTGGGTGGCCTTTCACTGTGTTCGTACCATTGGTACACTGTGGACTTCTGCTAGGTTGTCCCTGTATTTCTGACCTCAATGTAATCGGATTTGACAAGGAAGGTTGATATTTCATGCAATTCTTTTTCCTTAAAAATGCTACCCAAGTTTTCGCTCACACTACTTGGCATGTCACGTTTCTAATCGTTTGGGCTTTTGCGGCCTGGTTAGGCCTTTGACTTTTTCATTTTATTGAGACCTTTAGACCAAATTGTAGGAATGCTGTCATTGTTGGTTGGTTAATCAGCCCCTGGTAATCGATGCTAGAAGTGTTAGAGATTAACACAATGTCGACTTTGGCTGTAATTGACTTGACAACTTGTTCTACTCTGTAGTTTTAATTGAGTGGATTTACGCGAGTTCTATCGGTGTGGCGTAATTTTATTATTTTAGTGGGCAGTGCCTTCTCTTCGGTACAGAGGCTGGCAACCTTCACCTCTATTCCACGTCCTTAGAGTCTTGTCGCTTCAACCACTCGTCAATGCAGACGGAGTTCGCGTCTCCCTTCGCCGATGGACTGATTCCCGCGGATTTGGATAATCTTTCGACCACAGGGGACTACCACCTACCAGAGACGGGCAACCAAGCCCTCTCACGAATGGCCGGTAACTTTTTGGTGCCTGGATTAGTCTTGTCTCGGCTTGTTCACGAAGTACTATCGGTCTGTACTTCGTGTTATTTACTTTGGCGAATTGATAACGTCGGAAGGAGGAGTATGCTCCTATAGTTTGTTACTCTCGAGCTTACCGATTCTCCTCCCTCTTTGCTCACTATCCCCTGCAAATAGATTTGGATTTAAAGTTAATGTAACCAATTCATAGTTTGTATAGTTAGAACGGAAAATAATGAAACATTCACTGATATTTGAGATCGTAGATAAAGGGGCCTAAGCGCCTTTGCCGTGATCGATTGTGAAGACCCTGCTTCCCTGAATCATTTGATTGGTTAAGGACATGTGTACCCGGCCTACTGCCCCTGTGTGTAGGGACGCTCTGCATATATAGTCTGTGATATCACCTACGCCGATCGACTTCTGACGTCGTAGTGGTGTCTCTTCGCCCTCTCAGAGCCTGGCTGCGTCAACAAGTTTCGTAGGCCTTTTTGACACTGCGGGGCTCTAGTCAAGTTGGCAGAACGCGCGTCGTCAGGTCAAAACCCGACGTTTTCGCATTTTAGGTAAGCAGCTAACACAAATCGCCAATGCAGCCGCCGACGCAGCCATGATGCAGACATTCGGCTCCTCGCTCTACCAGCAGGCCCCAGTCAACAGCCAGTTGATGCATCGAGAGCGAATGCAGGCATTCAACGAGGCTCTCTCCGTGGCATTTAAACCGATCGATGATTTCGGCAGCACCGGCGATTTCTCATTGTCTAGCGTGCTGTTTATTTCTGAGCCGCCCGTTTGCGAAACAGCGGAATTGTCCGAGTGGGTTTGCGAGAAAACTGGCAGCAGAAGGGACGGCTGTACGTCAGATTGGCCTACAGACCTCTGCGGCGAATTGAATCGGTAAACACCTAGTTGATACAATGCCTTGAAATCTTTTTAATGCCGATTCTTTGTAGAACGGTCCCAAGGTGACAAGGTTGCGAATAATTGCCTTAGATAAATTATTCTTTTGATCGGAAATTTAAGCTCAGTGTATGATTACTTTCCAAACGAGATCTCGTTTTATTACATCAATTTCGAAGTCGGAATCAGAACTGAGGTTGCGCGAAAACAATTTTGACGGATTTAGTCTCTCCGGTCCATTTCAATAGCCACGTAGCCAGTCGTTAGTGGTCAGTTTATGTAACATCTAGGTAAGAAAAAGATTTGAACCTAAATCCACGACGATCAAAAATTTCAACATTTAAATTAAAATTGTTTATACAAAGTAGCAGACTCAACACTGGTGGACTTTGCTTTCTACGAAAAAACCCCTTTGTCACTTAACAACCTCATTTCGCAATTGTTGGGTGCCGTTTGACTACAATCTGTCACTTTCGTCTGGTCCTCTGTTACTCTGTGTTCCGCTAACCTGTACCGTACACTTCAGACCAATGCTTCCTGTGGATCCCAAGTTAATAACTGAGGCAACAAGCACAGGAGTTGTTCCGAAGCCTCCAGATATGGGCCCGGTCTGGTTCCCCTATGCACCCCCAACCTTCACCGCCAATGAACTTGAAATCGACCCAACCAGAATGGAACAGAAACTTAGTTACGTGGAGGAGATGTGTCAAGCCGCAAGCTAGGATGAAGTACCCACAATGAAACCTCCTCTGACCCGTCTAGTCTTTCATTTCTACATCTTCGCTATGTACAGCCGTCTTTCCTATGTAAACAATGTTTTCCCAGTAGCGTACTGCCAAAACACACCCCCTTCTAAAATGCGTTATCATACTTGGGTAAATAATCATTAGGTCAGTGCTGTAGCTCTTTTTAAAATCAGTCGGAACCGCAGTCTTCCTAACCGAAAAAGTGACCTGCTCGAAAGTTTGACTCACCAGCCATTGAAAGCCAAGCTATCATTGGTTGGGAACTTCGCAGTATTAGCACTAAGACCCACAGGCCACAGTTTCGACAAGTTGCCGTAGTGACTTTTCAGTGCATGCCTGCAAAAAGTCATCTTTCGAAGTCGAGCCTCACGAGCACTGTGGACTTGGGCGGAATCTGCATAATAATTCCCGTGAAACCAAGGCGAACCTTAATCACCCCAAAAGAACGCAGCCAGAAACAAGACATGGGATTAAATTTATTGGGACAAAACAGGGCTTTACTTGAAAAGTAAGTTAGAGAAGAAAGACAGAGACAACGAGGTGTATTCTTTGGCTGGTCAACGGTCTCCTAGACCCTCACTTCAAATTTGCCCGAAGTGGTGAGGTACTTTACACCTTTGTACGGTTTGTAATTCTAAAGTACAAAAACATAACTTGTGTGAATTTTTAAGTATTCAAAGTTAGATTCAGCAAATTGCCCTTGAAGTAGCCAAGACTTGGGAAATAGTTTGTACGTTAAAAGCGAGCAACAATCATGCATCCAAAACTACACAGGGTTAGTGACTTAAAGAGAAAGGACCGGTTGTGCAGGATGGGGGATGCAGAGGTATCCTATGGAGGGCAGTGAGACGCAGCACGTGACTATGTCTTGCTCCAGACTCAACTGGCAAGGGTTCGCGTTCGCGAAGCCAAGCTGCAGTGTCTGCCCCACTTGGTGCCTTCGTTTAGCCCGAAAAGGTAGTTTACGAAGCCGTGAAGTCAGTGTGGTACTAGCTTTTCGATGGTCATTCCGATCTCCCGGGTCGAAATTAGGGTGAATATGATAGATGAAAAAACAGCACGAACCCATCGCATTGAACAAAGATGCGGAGGGAGGTGACGAGGGGCCTAGCATATCCATGCACAAGTGTGAGCCAAACACACTACATAAGCTGATGCTTCTGTAGCTTAAAATATCCTGCAAAGCAGTTGCTACATTAAAGTTCTCACCTCGGCGTGCAAATCCAGTCTCGCTACGCGAAGACCAGACACTAGAGTTTTGGGAAATTCGAATTGGACAGTGACCAGTGGGGCCGCAGAAGCCTGTGTGCAGCCACTCTGTAATGTTATCTAAAATTTGAAAAAAAAAATTGTCTTGGATCAGATATTCTTCTAAACCAGGCCTGCTTTACATCTCTAACCTCTTGTACCAAGGCCTCTCAACCGCAAACCACGTAAGAACGTAGGATTCGCGGTACTGAACCAAGTATAAAACGGATTTTCACAAAAAATCAGTATCCAAAGCATAAAGTGTAAAAAAGCACTGAAGTGTTGCATAAGTAGTTAAACATAAAAATACAACATTTACAATTTTCTCGAGTTTGTCTTGGAGACGCCGTAATAGATTAGTAACAAGTTTTTGCAATGGATTTAGGGTAAAACAGTTTTTAGTGGTTAAGTCGAAAGTGAACGTGGATAACACCAGTAGTCGACAGCGAATGTTTCGTACACGTAAAGTTAGCAATCTTGAAGGTATTCACAAAGATCTTCAGAAAGTTGATAGTTGTGAAGTTTTGTTGAAAACTTCATTTGACGCAGTCACTTGCGCATCTGGTAGAACGATAAAAATGAGCTGGTTTTCTTATTTCCCCACCTAATTTGTCACAATGTAAGGTTATTTGACCACTCGATCGTAAATAACCTTACTGTCTTATTTTCATCGCGATTTATTTACCTTCTCTTCCTATCTTATGTGGGTATTTTAACAAAACAGGGCTGATTTTTTTAGGTACAACCAAATGCCTTCCTAGTTTCAGCAGGACTTTGTTCGGTACTTAAAACTCCCGTAATTTAATGGAAGCTTTTCGAGACCTGACTAGAGGTGCGGGCTAGTTTTGAGTACGTTGTGTGGTGGATACATGCTGCTGAAGGGGAGGGGGTTATGACGCCACATAAAAAAGTGGGAACTCACGGTGCCCTTGAGGGAGGGATAGGATCGCGTCTCCAAGAGTCCCACGTCCCAGACGAGAGTTTTGGTCGTAGCATCGAACGTCGACTTGCCCAGAGACGTGGTCACATTGACACTGCTGACCTCCGGTGGCATGATCACGTTCACCACGACCTTCTCGAGCTGCATTAAACAACAATTCGCTGCATAAGTGCAGGCCTTTAGCGTGTTGTCTCACAGGCTGTTGAACATAATGCAGGCGCTGTGTACATTAAAGAACGTGACCAAGAGCCTCATAATGTCGAAAGACCTATCAGAAGTAATCCAGTTATTTCTATAACGGCTACGATTTGATAAATGTAGGTCACGTGTTGCTGTAGTCACAAGAAATCATTAAGTGGTGATACAACTTGCTGCTAAGCGATTCGATCCACCTGACAAGTGTTAATTCGCTTTTACACCAATTCCTAGGTTTTGCAATGTCCACAGGTTTTGTGTAGTAAGTGCTGTATTGGTGAAAAACCGGGTCCGTGTATATGAGATTGTAAAGAGCGGCGATATCTGAACCTGTCAAACTGAACTGGTCGTGCAACTTCTCGACCAAAAGGCTAAACCTTATCAGTGACTTAATGAAGGCAAATATCAATGCGGCAGGACACGGCCCAGAGAGCGAATACGCTTCGCTCCACAGCCCGCCATTCGGCTGACGCCGATGCACCAAACCAAAAGGGCGAGAACGCCCCCTTAAATCCACACTGCATTCGTGATGATCTGCCCACCCTGAGCAGTGCTCCGAGTGTGAAAAAACGGAGGGATATATACACAACACTGGCAAAAAGAATAATTAAATGCATAGGGCACTTACTGGCTTCCCCGCCGTGGACTTTGGAGAAACAGAGAGCTCGATGCGACTATTAGCACCTTTGATGATAATGTTGTGCCTCAAGGCAATCGGTAGAGATATAGAACTAAAATATCAATTTAAAATATCTAGTCAAGCTTTTCGAATGTTAAAAAGTAAGTAAAATATAAGAATGTAAATTTAGTCACAAAGAAATCCTTGCTTTACTGCCCATCCGGTCTAAGGAACTACAAGCAAATTAAATAACATTAATGATCATAAATGGTCAGGCACATTGAAGGATTCTTTTTAAAAGATATTAGGATCTGGACTGCATGAACTCATCGAAAAACAAGTCATAGGCCACTGTTAGGGGTGAGAGTGTTTAGAAATCTCACAAAGGCTAAAATAACTATGTACGTCAGTGACTTCAAACACCTGCCATCTCGTTTCAGATATGAATACACTTCAGAAATTACTCACCTTTAACGATTACATTCTAATCAAATTTTCGTATGACACCAAATGGCTTGTAAAGCCCTAGGCATACAATGGCAATAACCAGATCGGTTCAGAGATCAACAGGTTTGGTCCCGGCTAACTAATCGGTTTATCCCGATTTTGTTTAACGAAAAACCGATATTTACTGGCAGAATCACGGGAAATTTTTTGCTATATTTAGATATGGCCTCAGTGAAACATATCCGTTTTCCATTACAAAAAGACCCATAATATCAACTGAGGGCGCATCAGAGAACATTTTTTAGAGCTCGTAATTTAAATGGACGGGTTCTACTTGCCTGAGGTTGTGAATTAAGTATGTGAACAGTCGGAATTTGCCGTCCGGAGGAACAAAGGAAAGTATTCGCTGCTTCTCCCATCGGAGGTAACGCACACAGGGATGGAGGCCGACATCCTCCAGCGGACGGGAATTGTTGAAACTAAGTGTCAGATCTGGCATCCCTGAGAGGTGAACGACACAGTCTATCTATGAATTATAAGAGATCATTTATAGATGTTAATAGCTGTCATACAACAGCAGTTTTCTGGACTCCCTAGTAAACTTAATAGTTCATGTAAAGTGTACGACAAATATCGTAAGCGTATTTATGAAAAAGTGAGGCGAAAAGTAATCCAGCATAGGTTGATTAGTGAATAATACAAACATATATGGTACTAATTTAAAGTGCAGGAAAGTCTGAATAAAAAAACTCTAGATATTCAGAATAATCAGCAAGAAATGAAAACCTACCGACCCTTCGGCCTCAGCAAGGAGGACATTCCCCGAACGATCAATGATGGCATTGATGCGTTCAACTACATCAAAGAAGGCCTCGTTGTTGGCATATCTAACTCCAGCACGACGCCACCGAGTGTTCGTCAACTGACCAACGGGTAAAGTTGACACGACACCACCAGCCGGTCTACCTGTCACAGCTTCGGTAATTGAGCGAAGAAATTTAGGTGGCTTGATGAGCTCTTTTAGGATATTCGACTCAGTTGCGAGTGGAAAGCCGTTATCAAGCATTTCGTCCAATATCTGAAATAGACGTAACCACTTAATTTAGGACGCAGAGCATGCGCCTTGAAAAACTTTGTAGGTGCTCTAAGTCATGTTCAATGGAGTACTCCCGCTTAATTGCGAACACATGGACATTTCTGAGCTGATCATTCATAGACAGAGTCATCAAGCAAATAGATAATTGACCATAGAACCCCAATAAAAGTTGTTGGAAAATGAAAAACAAAATTAAACCTTGGGTGAAAATTTCGAAAAAAATAAGCAAATTGTTTAGTCCATGGCATGTTTTTCCTTTTACTATGCCAAGGATACTAATTTATGACCTGCTTACCTCAAAGGCATACACGATATTTTCTAAAATAACCGACTCAGAGAGAGGTCCAAAGTAGTCCTCAAAAATAAATATTACTTGATTTAAAAATTCCACGATTAGAAGAGGAGGGGCTGAAAAACGAGAAATATTAACAATGTTTCAGTACCTTCACCGGCGCAGGCCGCTACAAAAAACACACCATTCTTCTGTACATTAATCAAGATTATGTTGTTAGAGCTCTCTATCACGGGTGGGATTTTCATTGGATTCGCAAGCTAAAATGAGCAAAAGAAGCGAAATAGCACAAATAGGATTCGTTGTATTACCAAGCACAAGGCACGTATTACTATTACTGAAAATAATTTTTTCGCACAAAACTGTCCGAATAACAATTCAATTAAGTGAGTGCAATTGGAATTGCCATCGAGCACACATTCACCAAATATTTTTTTCATTGATTTGCCGAAAAAATGCGTTCATGTGATAACGGGTAAACAATAAAGAAGTTCTCCTCTTTCATAAAACAATAAAACAATGTAGGGGAAATTTCTACGTATCACAAGGAAAATTAAGTAAACTCAGCATGCTTAAAAAAGCCATACTTTTGATTGACCCTCATATATCGAGTCCAAAACGGATTTTGGGGTTATAGATTTCCAATGCTTTTCGATAAGAATTTCCCTATCCTTATTAATAATAAAAAGGCTTCTGATCATAACTAGACAGCCAGATCGAAAAAGGCACACTATTTTAAAAACCCCAAACGAAAATTAATGCCTGTTGAAGTAAATCAAGTTAACACCTATTCATAACCCATTACATACAAGATAAGGTGGTCTTATCTTGAATAACTGACTGTGAGCTAATTATACGATAAAAATGACCGTATTTGTAACATGGAATTTCTGTTCGTAAAAATTAATTAGTTCCGTTTGAAGACTTCTGGTTTGTAGTTATCGGATTCCGTTTCCTATTGTGACATCATTAATTCTTCACGTTTTGCACTCGTTTTCATACTTATTAGCATAAAATTATCCCTAAATCGGTTTTATTAATCTGTGAAATTAAGCTTTTGGGAAAAATGTGATTCATTATATTTTCTGTCTTGTGTTAAGTATTGATACCACGTATGCCACTTTTAATTTCTTCACAACTGGTAAAAGACCACGTTAATTTCATCTACTATTTGTCACATGCACCCAGTCATGATGTTGGAGGTCGTCTGCAGTTTTACTCGTCCTCGACGCAGATCTGGACTGAATGAGAACCTAAGAAAAATTTCAATTTATCCTATGACCAAAGTGACTCATTATGATTTGGGCGTTTTATTTTTGCTGTGACTGTTTGAAGCTAAACGCAATTATTTTAACGATTGATATAATGTCTCTTTGTCCATTGGTATAAGATAAATTGACCGACAGCTTCATTCAGCCTAGCAAATGCCTTAGATCTTATTTGTTTTTAAACGTAATTTGCAACAAAAATAATCCTCTGCCAGCAGACTAATCTAACTTTAAACTAGTGTCTTTGCTTCGCTGTATTATTGGAAACTCTGTAATTTGAACCAAATCGATTTAAGACAGCCAAGTAATTGATGTAAAAGAGGTTCATATAAAAAACGGTATTTTGAACTAACCCACGACAGTAGTTAATTTTTAGTAACCTGTGACCCTGTTCTCCTGTCTGGTGTTGATAAGTTCGCTAAGCTAAATAAGCCTTTTATCACTGATGAAGCTGTTTTTGGGGAATGAATTACTTAATGGCATCAACAACTTTACTAAAACCTTAGGACAAATATGTTTTTTAGGTTGAGTTTTAAAAACTCATTTAATGGCTAAACTGCACCATCTCTCACTATTTATTTTGAATGTATCATTATTAGCGTTAGGACCGGAATAATGCGCTTTAAGGTAATTTAGGGCCTATACACCTGACTAACTTAGGCAAAAATGAGTTACAAAACAGTGCTCAATGGATAAAAATGTACTACCACAATGACCTAAATTGACACGTGAATGCCTCCATGTCCACAAAAACTGGGAATATTTTGTCAAATGATGATTGGCCGCTGTAGACAATGGCATAAGTACCTGGTCGGTTTTAAGATCACGAAGTTTTCGCAGGGGTTTAAAAGTAACGCGTTTGAAAGAAAGATGACGGAACTCTGCTTGAGGCTGTTTAAAGCACATGGAATGACCTTAGTTGAAAGAAACTTTTTCTAAACTGGCAGGGGTTTTATGTTTTGAAGTTATTTCTCCCATAAATTACATATTTGTCGACATACTTCGTCAGACAAATGAAAACTATGGGACTCGAAATGCCAGCTATCTTTGAGTAACATGGAAGTAACAAGTAAAATAATCGGTATTAGGTAGGTCTTTTTCCAGCAAACCAGGACTTCAATGCTAAGTGTACGTTGGTCGAAGTTAAGCTTTCTAGGGAGAACAGAATCTCGAACTGAAGCCTCCATGCCCTTTTGGCACCATTGAATCTACTGCTACTTTTTTACGTATTGGAGATTTAGGAGTGATTCCAATGGCCCTGAGTAGATCACTACACTTTCAAAGGTTTATTTATCTTAGGAATTCAGAATTTTCATTTTTAAATGTATGTAGGCAGATCTGCATCCAAAAAATATAATTGATACCGACATGTCCAATGTTCGATCGTGGCATCAGGAATGCTGAACCCTTGGTGGCGTTGAATGAATCTGGTAAAACAAAATGTGTGATTTTCTACAATTGGCCTATTATCACAAGTCGGAACGATAAAAGTGCTTCTGCAGCTTATTAAAATTCATCGTATTGCTTGAAAGGGGACAGGCTTGCATTTTGTAAAGACCACGTAGACATTTCTTGTTGTGCGCACTACTCGACAAAGTCATTCCTGGATTATTTTTTGTATTGCAGAAAAAGGGGTTCCGCTGACTGGGAGGTCTTTATTGCTTAAACCGAGGTCAAAGACGTGTCGCGTGTCCTCACGGGTGAAGTGCTTAGGCCACTGCGAGCGCACAAAGCGTGTGCACGAAGTATCGATTTGTCGTCCGTAGATGCGTGTACAAATTCTGGCGTATGCGCGCTAATCCAACCAAGAGGCACGTAGGAGGAGGAGGAGGAGAATAAATAAACGAACCAAGAACTTTCATATAAATTTGCTTTCATTCTGACAGGAACACATTAAGCACAGTTGTTGCGATTACCAAATTAGTAGGTAGGTGAGGGGTGATAGTGTATGTAAAAATTTCAACGCCCATATTTCTTGATTATGAAACATTTGAAAACACAGCCTAAAGGAGACTTTAATACAACTTATGCGACAAAATTAATGTTTCATTTTCCCTTTTTTGAATCAATGAATAAAATCAAATAGTGAGTGTAGCTGTAATTGGAGTAGGGCATTTTTGGTATTTCCAAGGCATCACATGCAGTAAAAGTCTGCTTACATTATTGGATGGCCATGCAAATGGAAAAAAAACTGAAAAGACATATGAGAATCGTTCGTTGACTAATCAGGGCTAGCCATTTCGGTTAGTAAATCCGCACTATTGTTGTTATTTAATCAGATGCGTGCTGACTGAAAGGTATGATATTCGAAAGTAGCGAAGGCCACGGGACTCTTAACAAAGCATTCTGGATAAAAAAACCGATTTTTTGCAGATACTAATTAAGGGAGAGAGAAACTGGATTGTTTGCATCAGTCATTTACTTCTTTTCTATAATTAAAAACTAAATAAGCTAGTACTCTCAAGTTAATTGCAAATCCACCTGCCTTAGGTCAGTTTGGTTCCACCTCACCAGGGCTAAGTGGAAATGGGCCAGTTAAAGGCAGCACATGAAAATGGGTGTGGAGTTTTGATGACTTCCGAGTGATCTGTCGTATGTAATGAACCACAAAGTACTTAGTAGGCATTTACTGGCCGCGTTGATATCAAGGATTTTGGGAAACGAAGTCAAAATCGTGTCTGGGGCGTCGCGGTGACGTCCGGTAGGTATTAAAATATTTATTCAGTATTTTTTTAGGATTAAATCCTATTAGTGGTCCCAGAAAACGCAGAAAATATCTAGGGCTTGACGGAAAATAGTTCCCCAATTATCGAAGTGGCTTTGTTTGGTCTGTGTTACCGATAAACCTCTAAGCCAAAAGGTGTGAGTTTATGCAAATGTAGCGTCACTAGAGCAGACGCGAGTCACTTGGATCCCAACTTCGGCCTGATTGCTTGAATGACGTTCACTCTAAAGGTTAAAATCCTCAGCCAATCACGTTTCCACGGGCTTTTTAACCTTTAGTCAATTGCTTCACATTCATCTCTCTGGAACAAGCCAGGAATTACAAGCGCAATGGCAGTGTTTATCAGCGTTGTTAGTGCATGTGTTTGCCAACATGTTTGTTCGTTATAAATTCTAGTGGATAAGGCGAATCGATCCGATAAGAGCTTTAGATAAGACCAGCTTCTAGCAATAATCAGAGATCGCCCGATTTATTTCGCTGTGTCTTTGATAGCTTCAAATTAGTGTTAATTGTCCTCTGATAATCTTAACGTCCAATGTCCTTGATGTTTTTCGTTCACTCTAGATTTAAAGGACAGACATAAAACTATTCTATAAAAATTCTTTCAGTTCCTGCTGGTTTAGTTATTCCAGGTTAAGGTTTATTAAGTTTCAAGTTAACCTGAGCCAATGCCATAATTACCTGATTCTACATCTCTGCAACAGTGAACTTTTACAATTTTAATTACACTTAAAAACGTAGGCATTTCATGTCGATTTGCATAGGAGATATTAATTCAGTAGAATGCCTCAGGAAAGTGCCAAGGGCTTCGGAGAGCATGCGCGTGTGCGTGCGTGTAGGTGTGGGGTGAGTCATCACATGAGCTAGTCTCAGAAGCAAAATACCAAGAACGGTTCCTTCATTTCAATTTTAAGTAGACATCCCAGCTTTTCCTCACATTCTGTGTAGATAATGCAGGCCATTTGGGTTGGGGCTTCAGGCCTCTCCAGACTAATTATGACTAACAGCTAAAAGTTTGGCTCAGAGTCCCTGAGATTGGCCTTGTTTCATAGGATATGAACATTAGCCAATTAAATAATTTTTTGAATTTCAACTGTTTCCTAATGCTGTTTTCTTCATAAGAACAGAAATTTGATAGACGCCTACAAATTAAATCATGAGTCTTAATCTAACTTTTAAGGCATACCAGTGTAATCTACACCAAGTCTTTCCTACCCATGGCTCGTTATGACCTAGGTTAGCATCTCGAAATTATCAAAGCTAGTTGCTTCTGCCATTGTCCACCTTAATCTTCCTAGCAAAACTAAAGCCCCTTCATCAAGTGGCCTCCGATGAGATAAACGATGGCAACTGCTTCTGTTTGACATTGATTTTACACATTACCGTGCTTCTGCTTCAATGTCGTCATGGGAACAATTTGTGGACATTCAACCAGACAAGAACAAAGTTGTTTTCTAAGCTAGCTGTTCTGCTTTTGGCTAAAAACTTTGTTTTTAGTATACTTTGGTGTCAGATATTACTTCAGATATTTTTTTAATATTTTGTCAAGGCCGTTTGCCCCTTGTATCCCATCCTTCTATTTTTAATTAGTTTCGGATCACTACGAATTGAGGGTTGTACACAAATCAAAATAGCCTGGTTTCCTAAACATGAAATAACCATGTGTAATACAAAATTGAGAATATTTTAAGGTTAAACTTTTGTTAAAGCGTTTGAAAATGCACAACAATGTAGCGGAATTAAGACACCTTACACGAAAATATACTTTGCTAAACTTCATTTTATAACTGTATGTTGGACGCTCAAATTTTTCTGTTGTCCCGTGCTACATTAGACGCTGCCAGGTGGCCTGACCACCGAACCAACAGCTGTGCCCGTCACCCCCAACTGCCTTCTTGGTGTCTGGTACAACGCACCTCTACGCTCTCGTGTCTCCTTCCTTTTATAGCTCCAACGCCCAATTGTCCTCCATACAAGCTGAAACTAAACGTTGCGTTAGGTAAATAACATCTCCGACCTCTAGTTCTTTCGACAACCGTTTAACAACTTTCTACATAACAAGCCAGTGAAGTTAGTGACTTGATGGTGATCTTACGAACATCCAGGTGACACCAAGTCATTGATCATTCCAGTATACGCTTGTATTCTTCTGTCCTATTTAACCTCCCATATACAAGAAAAGATGGCAAGATGTTTAAATTAACTTTATCAAACCACCACTTGTGTAGTACCAAAAACAGTCCCAGGGCGATCATCAACGAATTTAGGAAGACAAGTAGTTTATTCATAGATGATAACGGCGAACAGAAAGTTGGTTGTCGACCCAGTCGACATCGTGGCATTTGCGTTGATGATGCATAGTGTTTTCAATCCTCACACAGTATTAAATCCACTGTCGCGGAAAGATACAATAAGAGGTAACCAGAGAAGGAGTGAGACGTTTATTCCATATCTTAATCCACTAGGTATAGAGTGTTTTTGTGCGTGAACGCGCTCAGAGTCGGATCGTGAACAGCGACCGATGTAAGGTAGGCGTGAGTCATGAATGCCAATCAATTTGCCTCGGCTTAACTTCAGCCCACACGCGTCTACTGACGGCTCACTACATCGCCTTCAAGAAGGGCAATCACAGTTCCACTACAGCGAGTTCTTAGCCAGGTACTTTAGATCGTCACCTTTTCGCTTCTCATCAGGTTAATAGATCAGCATGTTTAACTGAAACCCGAGTCAGGATTTCTCGGGAATCTTGAAATTGCCACCTCAAAGCATCGGACCCACAAAATTGATGAACCAGTACTTCTCCCACTGCGACGTATGACCACAAGTTGCTCTGAACTTAAACCTCAGAGAATGGACACTAGCAGACCAATAATTTGTACAGATTCTCCAGTGCATTTTGCTCCCGACCAAATTTAGCTGGTGCGCAACCATTGAAATAACAAATTTCCTGTCTGCTGGAGTGGTAGCCACAATTCGACCTGATCTTGTCGCTCGTAGGCCGTAAATCAGTCTGCAATTCTCCTTGCTTAAAATACTATTTAAATGCTTTTGCGTATTCAAAAAAAAATTTTATGTTAGAAACTCTTTCCAAAATTCGATTGTTGAGGCAATTAAGTACCTAGATTGGATAACAGTTATTCTATTTTCATTAGTCTGCGTCAAACCGAATCGTGCAGAAAACTATTACACAAGAATTAGTTAATTCCAAATATTTTATTAATCACTTGCATGCTCTGTTATCGTGCACGCTTTAAACAAGTTGATTTGCTTTAATTAAATAACTCGCAGATCATACACTAAGAAATCCATCTTGTTTGAAATTTAATAATTTGCAAATTTTAGCAGATAACATTGTCATTAGTGATGAGAGTGTCTTTGCTGCTGTATTTCCTGGTGTTCTAAGTGTCATAGCTCGTCAGTATTGACCTACAAATTACATGTATTGATGTCGCTTGTTGTGGGGCATTAGATCTTGTTTTAGCTGAGGTTGAAATTGACTTGGCACTGAACACCCGTGTTACTGAGTGCTGTCCCTCCTTGAGCCATTTTAATCCAGACCATTAAATTGCAGTGTTGTGCTCTCTCCTCTCATTGATCAACGGCAAGTTTTGTTGTCCAGCTTACTTTGTCTAAATATCATCCATCATATCATAATATGTTAAATGTTGAAGTAAACTAGTGGTAGTCTAAAATGTTAAATTACTGTGGGTTTTATCGATGTGACTTCGAACTTGGGAAATAAAGCACCATTTGAAATTGTCCACCGTAGATTCAACATCGGTGATTAGTTTCCAATCCTTTTAGTGATTACGTTTTTCAAACTATGAGATCTAAATCTTCCAATTGCTTGTCAAGGACGTCTTCAGTTGAGAAATAGTCCTATTTAACATATCAACTAGTTCTTTTGGGATTACTAAACTCGTTTAACAAATGCATTTGGAAAAAATCCAGCCACACTTTGTCAATCCACAGTACAAAGGCATTTCCTAAAGAACATATTTGCATTTTCAAAATATCTGTTTATAAATAGCCGATGCTGGTTCTATGCTTGCGACGTTTTTTTTACTGAGATTTTAGGATCCTATTAATGTCAGTCGCTTTCAGAACGCTGAAAATCTTGTTGGTTTAGGTCATCGGAACACTTATACAGAGGTTTAACAGATGGTTAAATTAGCCGCTGCCACATGTTTAATTAGGGCAGCTGTGGGTTTGTGGCAAGTGTTTTCCCCGGGTTTGTCTAAATGGGGGCCTAGTATCGAATTCAATAACTAGTGCCACCACTTATAAAAACCACATTCTCCAAAATTTGCTGAGAAAAAGCAAAATGATTTGGAATAGCGTTCACGGTTGGCTTACCAGTGTCCTATCAGCCAAGAGCTTGCTGTTAGGTGGTCAAAATGCTTTAGTGGAGCTCACCAAAGTGGAATGTGGTCAGTCATCTCAAAATAAGCTTCCACGCATGTGCAAACTAGTAATGTCAATTGAAGTGTGCTGGGAACTGCAGACTTTTCCGTCGCTTTGTTTTATCACAGCTCATTGTACTCGTCTTGTTCATGGGACGGTCTTTTCGTATTATAACCTATGAATTAGTTCGTGTCAGTAAAGCAGATAAAATCGAAAACACTGTCAATAATGCTTGCCTACGACTAATTGACCGATAAGTTTGCGTCCCACACATGGTTCTGAGGAAGACAGAGCAAGAAATGCTGATTTTACTAAGTCTAGTTCATGATCCTCTTGTCAGTCAACATCAAAACCCTCCAGTCGAATCTAAACTTCATCTAGACACTCATTTTATTCTCTGCACTGTTTGTTATCCTTAGTAGATGGTGGATAATTAAGTTGAACTCACTTCTGATCGAGAAAATTGATTTTGCGTTTGGTACAAGGCTTTAATTACAATCGCTAGGACCACAACAGCTTTCTCTAGCTCTGTTTGTAAAAATGTAGACAGAGAGATACAGAATTTGAATTAACATAGTCCCTAGACCTAGATAGGCTTTTCCTCTTCATTGATCTTAAGTAAATTCCACTCTACAACACACCGTATGTCTTTAAAACAACTCAGTTGAGATGTGATGTCTCAAGTTTCACTGGGCTTCCATGATCTGTTCCCAGAAATCGATGAGAGGAATAAAATGTACCTGTGCATGCACGCTAGGACCTTGGAAAATCGTTATGATACTCCAAATGGGCACGAATGGTATTGCCGTTTTGGCGGTACGCCTACGTATAAGTCAGTTAGCTTGGCAAAGCGTGCTGGAATGCGTGTAAATGCCCGCAAAATCCATATGCGCGCATCGTGCTGCATAGGCAAGGTTATGCACCCTTTTTCCCCACACGACAGCTGGCACGCCTTGCTACAAAAGAATCCATGAACCTCAGCAGCCACTTCCGGACCAATGAGCGATGGGCACTCCAAGTAACCGATTATGGCATGCAATGCTCCATACTAAACATGTTTGCACCCACGCACCTATGAGTGTGTCTGGACAACAGAATGGTAAATTTAGTTCCAAACTGATAGTAGTATGTGGTGTTCGTGTAAAAACATAAGATTGTTCTGCCAATTAAATTCGGAGTTAGATTCCGTTTTATTCCCATCAGTTAGAGGAGTTTTAATTGGATAATTCATTAATAAAGCAATAGCAAGGATTATCAAAGAAACTGTCTCAAACAAAATGTCTAATATTTACTTTCCTTATCTTCGCACTAAAGATGTTAGGATGGCTACGATTAAATTCCACATTAATTTAACCTCGAACTACGTAACAAACGCATGGAATCAGATAGGTAACAATTCAAAATTTATCAGTTTTTTTGGAGAATATCTAGTCGTTTTGATAAGCGAAACCCAGATGGGATGTCTCCGCTGATGATGGCCTCTCAAGCGTTTTGTCACAATTGTCGAACAGTGTAAAGAACACCCAATCATTTGACTTAATCCTTTAAATCGTGCCTTAACCGCCCTATTGAGGCATTTCGAGCTTGAAGATTGCCGAAAAATTAATACGGCTATCCTGGTATCAACCTTTGCACTATTCAATGATTTAACTTTTTAAAGGTTAAAATACTTGGGCTTTGGCAGGTAAATTTAACCCGAGTTTTAAACTTAGATAGGCAAACCTAAGTCAATAAAAAAGCCATCACAGGTTCTGGGCACAGCAGCTGCCACTTGGGAACAAATTATGCCGTCGCGCAGACGTTCGAAGCACCCAAACACAGCAGCAAAATCGCACACACATGCAGGCAACCAATCGTGTTTGTGTACACGGAAAAGTCTTTCGAATGATTGGCCAGTCTGTGACAGGCCCTCCTTATAAGCCACGGCACTAGCCCACAGCGATCCTTAGATCACTGGCGTAAGCGCACTTTGCTTCGAGACGTCGCATTCAGGGAGGTCACCGCTCTATCACAAGAGAGGGATCTCAATTCGACACACACAAAGGAGGCCAGCGGCCAAGTGCCCCCCAAACCAGCCCTATCAGGGGGGCCTCACTCAGAAGAACGCGTAGCGTCAAGCCAAATTTAAGCCAACGCCTACCCTGATCCCCTTCGGCCAAGAAGGTTGAGCTTCTAAAGGCGGCATCTTTTCTTTTGCTAGTGGAAAAGACCGCCAGCTACCTTCTTAGCTTACTCACCCTCTCCCGCTTTAGCATTCGCCTTTCTTACCCTGCTTTTGCCTCCTTTCTTCCCCTCAAATGTCGGATAGAGAAGATAGTTCAACGCAGTCTTCATCTGAATTCTCAGACAACTTCCCCTCCACTACCACAATCAGCACCATCGCAGTCCAAGCCGGACAATCTAAGATTATCTTGGCAGTTCTGAGAGTAAGCGATTCCCCAGTGTCCAATTATTAAAAACCTGAAATGCGGCATTTATTCGACCACGAGTTAATTGCCTCGATGAGCCTATTACCATATCAAGCACCAAGGGGTTTTCTCATTTTTTAATCAATAACCTACATACTGAACCAAATTAGAGTCAGTAAGCTGATTTTTACGCGAATTGCATTTAATGGTGTTTCAAGAGGCATGGAGGACATGTTGCTTTGTGTTGCTACACTTCTGTCAGAGTTTTGCTAGTGCTGAGTTACCACACCGTCGCTCTAGCTTTGAGGATTGAGACAAGGGCTTACGAGTATGTGATTTCTGTGGTCAAAGTTCATGAAGGGGATGAATTCTTCACAGTACCTTCTGGGGGCTTGGAACTCAGGATAAAATTAAGCAAAGACACATTGATTTAACTCAATAAATTATGAATAAGCACGGCCACATTATATACATATATGCCAAGCTTCACTAACACGCCCACATGACTACGGTTTACCCACTCTACTAGTGTGGGGCTTGGATCAAAGTACGAATTCAATGCATGGAACCAGACCTCTATGACATCGGTTCGAGCTGCACCTCGGTGGAGGTGCGTGGCCTACTGGAGCAGCACGCCACCCTGGTATCCAAGTTGGCCGCCAAGCAGGAGCATATATCGGAGTTGCTTACGCGAGCCGAGGAAATGGTATCTCAGCAACCGACAGAAGGCCAGGCGCGTGTCTACTCAGCCATGTCTGCCTCATTGAACAAAGCCTGGCGTGAGCTGCTAGATGTTCTTGGTAACCGGGGGCATCTGCTGCACCTCGTCGTGGAGTGCTTCGAGAACGCTGAAAATGTCCACGCAGCCGTGGCAAGAATTATTGAAGCCTCGACCTCCGGCGAGTGGGGCGATTCAGTCGAGTCAGTGAAACGTCTCATCGAGGTAATCACATTGGGATTGAGGAGTACGATTTTTTCATCTCACATTTAAATGTTTCTCCGAAGTCGTGATAATTTCACATCGCAGTATTTATGTGGCAGTTAGTTGAGAAGTATTAGCTGCTGTGACCAAATGTGCATTTGTTTGTGAGTGGATAAAATAAGAGCAGTAATAAGCTGTAACGTAAAGCTCGAGTACGTTGTTTTGATTGCGATTCCGCCCGATTTAAGGCTGCAATAGGGTCTTGACTGGTCTATCGCCCAAATCATCGCATGTCCCATAACGGTGCTCTCAATGGAATAACTTAAACCGGCATTATCAGCATCTGTAATTGGCACCTAAGCTAAAGTTATTTGAAATGCTATAGATGATGAAGGCCTCAGTATGTGGCCTCGAATCACACCTGGGCTGGAACAACTAAACCCGGAGGTGGCTGAGACAAACGTTCACCAGATGACTCAACCTAGTTGTATTATCCTGTGCCTGTAGGCGCTCAAAGTCGTGCGTGACGAATTAGATTTTTGACCAATACAATTTGGTGAAGAAGTTAACGTACAAATGACTGAATGGCCAAATGAAAGAAATGGGCAGTGAGGGTGGTAAAAGCACAGGAGTGAATGAGCAGACGGCCCCTCATGACGGAGGGGCGCGGAGTGTGCGACGCCTGAGCTGATAGATGGAAATCAACACGATTCACTACATCGTTTCTGGTTGTTAAAATGCACGAAACGTTTAGGAACACGAGGCCCTGAAACAAATGGAGCTCCTTCAACCCTCCCAGGGAATGCTGGAGGCGGCTAATGGAGCCATCGATCTTCTCACTCGAATGGCTGCTCGCACCGGACAGACGCCTGAGTCCGGTTTGAGCCGCACGAGTGCTGAAACTCGCGAGCGCATCGCCGCTGTCACCGGTGACGCCAATGAGGCCCGTCGTCTAGCCGAGACAGCATGGGAGCGACGCGCCCGCCTCCTACAACTTCGCCTCACTGTTGTCAGACTCGAAACCGAACACGAACAGGTCGTCGACTGGTTTGCCAAGGTAAGACCCCATCTGGGTTCTGCTTCTACCAATTTGCTTCCGATTTCCTTGTATCCAAATTCATGATGACAGCTAGCCCCTACGATTTGACACTGGGCCTACTGACACCACCAAGCAAGTAGTTACCTGGTACATTTAACCTCAGTAGCGAATACTTGAATGTTACCTAATTGGCACCAGTTAGTTTTTATAATTTTCCTTCAGGTTACTTTGCAACTGATCAAACCTAAGTCAGTCTTTAAAAGAAAACAATCTGTTTGATAACAGTGCCATGTCTTAGCACCAAAATCCGTTGAATTAGTTGCAGATTGAGTCATCACAATCGAAAACTGACTTTCATCCGAACAAAGAAATGGATACTTTTGTAATAGTCACATGGACAAAAATAAAATCCATCCTTGGGAAGATTTTGATAAAAGATCCAAATCCATGCTAAAAATTTGTTTAAAACTGATTTCCATGGAACATGCACATTCTGTTCGATTATCCCGGCAGACTTATCAGCCAACTGCTGTGTCCTTTCTATGATTCTTCGCAGGTCACACAATGTCGCGTCAGATCATGCACTAATGTCTTTGTTCTTTTAGGTCGGGGAGCCGCAGTTGGCTGCCGCCTTGTCAGGCAGTAGTCTTCAAGAATGTAAAGCTGCCATGGAGGCCCTCGTAAGTCTGGCAGCAGACGCTCGTGAATATCAGCATGTCAATTCGCGTTTGGTCCGTCAAGCTCAACAACTAAGCCTCCCACGCGGTGAAAGCGATGCTGAATCTGACATGCTAATGCAGAGTGCGCACAGGGACCTCGTGAATCGATTTGCCACTTCAGAGAAGTATATTTGGGAGTTCATGGATCGCATAGAATCAAGAAGGCGATGTCTTCAAGCTAGTATAATCTTCTTCAGCGAGGCTAAAGTGGTGAGTTTTTTTATTAGATAAAAAAACTACAAAATTCTCCCATCTTACACTTTTTGTTAAATTTGCAGCTTCTGGAAAATCTTGGGATCTTAGAAAGGGAAATCGACGCGGCGAAATCAAGACAGGAGATTCGTGTCGACCTCTTCCAACGACTTACAGAGCTGGAAATGCGAGTGCCGGGACTTCGGGAAATCCTCATCGACCTGCGATCACGCGTAGATGAAAGACCTTCAGCTGCGTCTCTGAATCTGACCCCCACTGTCCCACTGGGACGACCCGTCTCTCCTCTAACTTCTTCTGCGGACGCCGCAATGTCAGCGAATTTGAATGAAATAGACGAAACCATTAAACGATGCCGCATGGCGTGCAGTGGACTTGTTGAAAGAGACGCAAAAGATCGGCAATTAAGGGAAATCGACAATAACCTAACCGCGGTAAGATATCCCTATTACCCACTTTGTAGGAGATTTGTTGGGTTATATTGCTCGACACTATTAGCCCATACAGTTCGCTTTACATAATTTATTATCTTTCACGCAGCTGTGGCGATGGACGGAGGAGACTATCCACAGGGTCCTGGAAACTAATCAGTCGCCAGGAACAACTATTTCGTCTGTTTCCGATTTCGAGGACCTCCACAGACGCCTAGACAGACAGATGACCTCCCACGATCATCAACTTTCTAACCTTCAAACCTTAATCTCATCACTTCCTGCATCTGCAGAAAAGCAAAGTTTCCAGGTATGGAGTCCCATGAATCTTAAGCTTGCTTTGGTTGTTCATAGAACATCAAGTAGGTAGAGATTATTAATGATTGCATGCTTCTAACTCAACCAAGTGATGAACCCACGTGGAGATTCATGTGGCATAATAGCGCTCGCGTAGTTGAAATCGCCCATCTCACAAACGTGGCTGCTGATGACTACTGAGAAATAACCACCCAAGTTCTATTTGACCATGCATTTGTGCCCAGCAGTGCCAAATTGGCAAAGTCCGATCCTAAAAAATCCGTTTTTGAAAGTTTTTTTTTTTATAACCGACGACAACAGAGTGTTTTATATGGAGTTGTTCATAATTGGGGGTCGACAACTAAGCTGATGTCTTAGTTAAGCGCGTAACACGAAAGAGTTCCTCCCTTGAGCAGACCCTATTTAGATCGTGAAAATCGACTCAGATGAAGATTTTCTAAAGCAAAGTGTTTACTGAAGTGAACACGTATGTTGTCAGCACGTACCATTGGCATCAGTTGCACTATGACAGCAGCAGCAAGGTGGCTATTGTGACGCAATTTAGAGTCGCATGGCTATTAAATGGGGAATCACTTAATGCTTTCAGCAACGTCTTGATGAAATCACGGAGATCTGGACACGCTATCGTCGAACCATCACTATTCGCTTGCGGACAGCAAATGAACTCAGTCGATTGCTTAAGCGCATTCGAGAAGACGAATGCTACTATCTAGCCGTGAACGACCGGCTCAAGTCAATGGCAACCGGAATTCCACTACTGCAAGGTCACGTAAACTTGCACGAAAGCCAGCCATTGAAGGAAGGCGAAATAGCCCGCATTCAGGCAGACCTGATGGACGTTCAATCGCGATTGGAGTCGCAACAGGAGGCATTGAAACAGGCATTGGAGGAAGTAATTGATTTGTTTTACTTTTCTTTTATTACCACTACCAGTTTCAAATTATGCTACGGTTAACTCGCCCTGAATAGTCGATTTAGGTAAATTTGACAAGATTCGTAACCGCTTTACAAAGCCCTGTTTCAGACATGGCGAAAAAGGAATCAAGGCAGTGCAAACAAACAAAACTGCACACTGAATAGTCTGTGGCTTATCCATGATGGTCACGACACTGAAGTAACCGCTCCTGCATTGCCTTTTATGTGGACCATTTACCAGGACAACACATAATGCAGTTGATTTACAAAGCCAAAGTTGAGAGAAAGAAGTGCTAAACTGTGTAGTTCACGCTCCACCGCTTTCACCAAAGGGCCGTTTGTCCAATGGCAAGAATTTCATTCATCCATTCCTGCTTTGAGAGGCTGTCGGATTAAATTTGTCGTCTGATTAGTAAACACTCGCCCCTACCAACGCATGACATTGAAAAGCTCAGCAAACGTTCTACAACACAAACTTTTGTGACACTCCGTCTCTTCCATCCAGAAATCACCCTCAAAACTGACAATTAATGAACAAATCAATTAGAAATTAATGTTTCAAAATTGCATTAGTCTTTCTTATTAAAATATTTGAGTGGAGGTTTGGTAATGCTGCCAAACTGAAGCATCCCAAATCCTTCAATACTCATAAGTAGGTACAATGCTGCTAACTGACTCTGCCTTGGTTTAGTGGTTAATGCGGCAAAATTGGGCGGCAGAGGGATAAAAGTAATTAAAATTAAACATGACAACGGTTTTCCGCTTCACGTTCCTCGGATAGACTACCCCACGTTCACATTGGACGTTCGCAGGGCAAATTTTGCATTTGCTGAAATTAGTAACTGTGTTTGCGTGCGCGCACATGCACAATTCTTACATGAGCCAATGGCCAGGGTGGGGATGACTGACCTTTATTTAACGACCGAGCGTCGTTCAGGCGTCCTGCCTCGGCTACACCCACGCGATCGATAACCTTCGCATGTATGTGCACGTGCGTACGCGCATGCCAACGTCTACTGCAGAAATTATTACATACGTTTGGGTGTGCGAATGGGGAAAAGTGCCTTAACTAGATTTACTAGATTCTTTCAAAAGTCAACAGAGCCTGGCGGGTACTGTTTCCAAAATTGTGGGAAAGCAGTAGCCTTTACAAGAAGAGGTATTAAGTTCCTTTCAAAAGGCGTCATTTCTGATTTCATAATCAACGGGAAGCGCTGTCTGCGCCACTTCGTCGATTAGGCTTGCCTGAAAACAGCATAGTATGACAGCACATAAAGTAATCAAGAGGTGCTAAGGAGTGGGTCACATCCCATCTGTGAAGTAGAGCCCAGTTCGTGAATTAAAATTGTCACCCTACTTCGACTGAAAAAAAATTGTGTGTTTCGTACTTCCTCGTCTTGCGGTTTTGTGTAAGATACAAAATACTAACGTTTAGTGAAAACACTTGAGTAGCAAGATTTTGTAACTGCGTCACCTTCACTCAAAGCATTAGATTTGCGCTGAATTCCTTTTAAAGGAGTACGACCAGCGATCTATTTAAAATCAGAACGAGTTCAGGGCGTAGGATATTAAGCTAATATCGTAGTATCAAAGCGAAATTACTTCAATGTAAATTTTCGATTCTGTGTAGGCTTTGATAAAAACTGTACTTGATAAACTTAAACCCAACTGTAACACTTGTAATTATTCAAAAGCATTAAAAATATGTTCTTATTGTATAGCTTTCACGAGAAGGAGACAAGGCAATCATCAATAAGGAAACGCAGAACTTCTACCGCAGTCAGATCCAACTGAATATTGAACGGCTCAGTCACCTACAGGAACAACTAAACAACGTTCAATCGACCAGGCAAATATGGCTATCCTGGAGCGACAAATGGAACGATTTCACAAACTCAGCCAGAAAGGTACAGTTCGGGTTCTAAGCATGCATTTAATATCCAAAATTTGTTAAAAAAGAATAAAAGTGGCTTTGTAAACAAATCTGATTTACCCTAAGGTTCTACAGTTTGAATGAAGCTGTTGAAGCGGCCAATTAAGTAAACTGAATTCAGGTATTCAAATCAAGTTGTGCTCCCCGTTTTCTCCCGCAACCAAATCAGTGTTAAATGTCACTTCGATTGCCGACTGCTATCTTGCCAACCATCAACTGGAAATGTTTTACCAAGGATACCACTCAGTTTGGAGAAGCGGTAGTCACCAGACTGGCATGAACAGTCATGCATGTGGGTAAAATGCCGATGCTTAAGCCAGAACTAAATCGGAATGTATAGATGGGATAGTATGAGGCAAGAATTATCGTTATACTTGAGAGCATTTACTGAGAGCCTCATTTCACACCGTTGGAATGTCAAATATCTCCTTCGTGAGATTTTTAGTAGAGAGGAGTAATACTCTGGTAAAGTACTAGGTGGTAGCATGAACCTCATTATGCGGGTTATGAATGCCTCAAGTAAAACTTGCTATCATTGAAGCATCCTCCCATCTATTACTTTCGTTGGGCCTTACAGCTAACGCCGCAGATTCCCACACGACTGTGTTTCGAACTTGTAACATTTTACTATGATTCACGTGTAGGGAATTTTGGTTTGTACGGTTGTGTAAATATTACAAAGTAGCAAGCCCTAACAGGAAAGATTATGCTGGAAATCACACGCGTCACCTATAAAGACAGCTATTAAGCTGCTACCAAACCCAGTCCCCCCGAATTTGCTTCCATTTTCTTGATTTACTTCTTGCGCTGTCTGGTTGAGTTACAACGGTAGCACTTTTATGGTGTCTGTTGTCATGGTAGCCAGACTAAGGTTAGGCAATTGGTTTTGTAGCTTGACGAGGCCATAGCCAACTCGAGGGCTCGCATGGCGCGCACACCGCTTCCACGAAGTGGACCGGCCGCGGAAGCGGCTCTGGCCGAGCACACGCGTGACGGCGAACACATCACACAGCTGATCGCCGAAGTAAACGCCAAGGCCAACACCCTCGCCTCTCTTGTTGGCGCTGAACCTGCTGGCGCAGACGCACCTTCACGCGTACGCCGGTACACCGAAGTCCCCTACGCGACACCGGGTCCTGGAGAAATCGAATTGGCAAAGTCTGTACGATCCGAGCTCTGTGTTGCTACCGTCGGCCTCGAACAGCGATCAAGTGATTGGGAAAACATCTACTGTGCGCGTAAACATGCGTTAGAAGAACAAATAAGCAGGACGACAGAACTTGATGTCAGTGTGGACACACGTTTGGGATGTCATAATTTGGCTTAGATAATAACCCTTCTCCTTTCCTTTTTAAGACACTCGAACGCGACCTTCAAGAGGCCGAAACAGAGCTTCGGCGCATCATCTTCACAGTGAATCTTGAAACCCCACTTCCACAGGTTGAGCATGCTTATGAAAGTCTTCACAATCTTGAACTTCGAATTCCGGTGAGTTTAATGCATTTCAGGTTCGGTTTGCCTTACTTTTTAATCTAAGTAATAATATTTTTATCATAGGAACTGCAAGGCCGTGTGCGAAGCACCGCATTTCTTCCTGGCATGAAGCCAGTTAGAGCACCATCCGATCTTCTTGAAATTAGCTCTCCCGACGTGACGACCTTGGAAGAAAAGCACGAGCAGCTGGACTCGCGTGTGTCCAATTTGGCAGCGGAGGCTGCTAAATGTCGCTCGGAGATTAATCTGACGCTTCAGTTGCTGCGTGCTGTGCGTGACGCCGAAAATCAACTCACGAGTCTGACAATGGAATTAAGTCGCAGCAGTGACCAGTTGAGACACCTTGCACCTGACGACCAAATGCAGATGCGACAACTCGTCTCTGATTTAGAGACTCAACTAGACAACGTGGAGCAATATGCTCAACAGCATGTGCCCCAACTTCAGGCACTTGCTGAGCAATTTCCAGGTGTGTTGTGTGTGACGCTACCATAGGCTCCATACCAAGGAAAATAGGGCTGCACAGCCCTGTAAGGCGTGACACCTTTCAAATATTAGGGAAGCCGACTTACAGCAGTCAACATTGAATAATTTAGGTCGATCGAATTTCGAAAATTTAGGATTAAAACTCCAAATACAAGTTCGACATGGTCCCACCCACGTCAGTTACGTTTTACAAAGGGCTTTAGCATACTGATGCTGGCCAAGCTTTAGCCTCACATAAATATCCGCAGCATTTGAGCAATTCCGTCTTCCTTTTTATAATGATTTTAACAAGGTCGATTGTAAAATTTCATGCACTGTATCGGATAAGCAAATGCTAGTGTTCAAAAATTGGTTAGTTAATGGAATCAATCCAGTGTAATTTAAATCGCGTTACATTTCTTAGGTGATGATGCGCGAAAGAAGGTCCAGCCAATCGTTGCTCGTTTCCGTGATTCCGCCCAGGCCATGTCTGAGCTAGCGCAGAATGTCCGTGTACGATCCGAACAGTTTGTCGACCTTGTCCGTCTTCAAGGGCCTCTGGTTCAAGCAGTGGAAACGATCAGAAGCCACCAGATGGTCACTCCCCAACCTGGACCCCCCAAAATCCTCAAACCACTGCCCAACATGCATGTTGCAGAGGGCACGAGGGTGATTCTTGACACCACATTCGACGCAGGCATTCCGCAAGGTACATATGTGCTTGCGATAAATCCGAGAGAAAACTGGACTGAGTGCTGACAAATTGGATGTGGACAAAATTAATTATTCCCAACTTAACTATTTTAAGCTTATGTACATTTCGCGAAGTTTTAGTGATGACAAAGTTATAAATACAAGACAATGTAGGGGGAAGTTAATAATAAGCTCGTAAGCAATACGTCTGTGGCTAACCATAGGGCATTTCCTTCAAAAGGTTACTCCATGGCAGTCGACATTGAGGGTACTTGGTACAAGGACGGTATCCCAGTGACCTCTCCCGATTACCGCACAAAGATGGACCATCACTCAGCGAGTCTGGAAATCGAAGAAACGTTCGGAGACGACTCGGCTGTATTCACATTCCGCCTGAAAACGCCATTTGGAGAGGCGGAGACCTCTGGCTCCCTGGTAGTTTCGGAAACGCACAAATCGATAGGTTCAATCGAGGAGGATGTGATCACTCCAACAAAACGTCGACGATCACAACAAGCGATTCCATTCCCTGTGTGTGACGAAGAAAGCGGAGAGCCTCCGAGGTTTACGAGGTATAATTCCTGGCCATACTGATATAACTCCCAACTGGACCAGCCTCTCTTTCGCCCTTTGATTCACATTCACGTTTAATTTTCACCGAGTGGTCATTTCTGAATTGTCGGGCTCATCAGCAATTAAAACAACACTCTTTTTTCTAGACCACTTAGATCAAGCGAAGTCAGAGAGAACGAGGCCGTTATGTTGGAGTGCCAAGTAACTGGTACCCCCATTCCAACGATAGAGTGGTTCAAAGACGGTATCAGCATTGACAACAGCCCCGAATATGTAGTCCTTGAAGTTAACGGATCCTGTGCAATCAAGATCCGCAAGGCAAATATCTCAATCCATGATGGAAACTACACATGCAGGGCACGGAACCCACGTGGTGAAGCCGTCTCTACCTGTCAGCTTCATGTAATTCCAGTTGAGCCTCCTCGCATCGTCAGTCCCCTCGTGGACAAGTTCGTACACGCAGGTCAGGCCCTCGAGCTCAGGCTAACTTTCAAGGTACAATTCCTTCCGTTGAAATTTATCCAAAATACAAATGCAGGATTTTAACTTCGAAAATCTGTTTTAAGGGTACGCCGCCGGTACGTGCCGATTGGTTTATTAACGGGGTGCCACTGGAATCGACTCCAAGTTCTGCCATTCCAAGTCTTCTCGGCGACAGAGCGACATTGAGGATGCCTACAGTAAGTCCGCGTGATGTTGCAGAGTACACCTGCGTTCTGACTAACCGCGCGGGTGAAGCACGAAATTCCTGCCGTGTTGATCTGAGGCCGCCGCGCGAGGACAGACAACTGGAACTTGACGGTTTAATGGACACCGAGTCTGTAATGCCGACACGTCGTCAACCATCACAATCCACCCTGCAAGACGGGTGGAGGTCACCAATCGTCGGTTTGCAAAGAAGGGACGTCACACCAGTTCGACCCGAATCGCTGGATCGGGGAAAAATTTCTCCTCACTCCGGGCTCTCTCCGGTTAGTGTGGAGGTCAGACCACCATGGAGAGCTACTTCCCTTCCTCCTCAGACGTCAAACATCTTTAGGACAGAGTAAGTTTATCTGCACCAATATTCGAGCATTTAGCGGGGGCTCAAGATCCGGAAATTGCCAAATCTGAGAAATTTGATAGCTCTTGCAAAATAGTGATAGTGATACAAAGAACGTACGGTCGTTTATGCGTTTTAAGCAAACCCCCAGAACACTGTTAAGTCCCTGTCATTTGCCTTCAACGACAGTGGAGCCGTAGGATTGTATTGTTCTAATTTAACCGAATCAGAAAACCAGAAGCAGACACAGTTCTGTCCTGATTCGCGTAGTTGTGCTCACAGTCTCAAAAGTGCCCAGGTGCGACTTGACAAATAAGTATTATTGACCGACAGATGTCGGACGAGCACATGAATGCACAAGTGCCTGGGTAGCAAGATGCAGGACATGTGTGGCAGGGGGCGGTGGGCGCACAGGGACGCATAAGCTCTGAGGCCGCTGGGACGGAGTGGGGAGGGCGGGGTGTTTGAACGACTGGCGTGGACGTGAGTCATCGGTATTTACTATACACATTACTAGATAATTTTTTGTTCAACATTAAACCATGTTGATGTTAATTTTCGTGCCATCTTGAAATGCTGATTTAGAAGCCTCCAGCCCGAGGCTGCACACTATGGATGGAAATGAGCGACTACCTCTTTCGCCACGAGGATTGAAATGCCCCCATGAGTGAAAGCCGTATTTTCGGTAGAAACTATTTGTCATTTTAATGATATTTGGACTGCCAAGTCGAAACCGTTCTCCAGGGGTCTGTCGAAATTTGACAACAGGCAATTCCTTAAAAACAGATAACAGGGAAGGAGCCATAACTAACACCCCAAGTTTATCAAAACAGCACACCTAAAATGAAATACCCAAGGAAGAGAAGAGACAGGAGAGAAAACCGTTTATTCAATGTCTCAACTAGGTTGTGACCGTCGCTCATAAAAAATCGTACCTGAGTCAATGGGTTGGTTGATCAATACCGTCTGCGTGAACTTGTAAAAGTACAAATATCTGAATGGCCTGATAAATGAAACGGGTAGTCTGCGGAAGGTACGCGCACAGGGGTGTATGAGCAGACGGTTTTGGGTGCTTGACTAGACCGATGTTGAAAGTGAAGTCAGCGTGACGGCGAATGGACTTGAATCTGTGTGATGCATTACACCCTATGAGAAATGCAGGAAAACTGCCGTAGATTGTCATGTATTCCATTCCTTTCAGACACCGTAGAGACTTGTTTGGACCTAAGCGTACCTTCTCTCCCGGCCAACTGCCTCCACAGTTTACTCAGCCACTTCACAATGCTGCTGCAACCGAAGGTCAAGTTGTTCGTCTTCAATGCCGAGTTCTGGGTCGCCCAAGGCCCCAAATCAATTGGTACAAAGATGGCATTCCTCTTGTGCCCGCCCCCAATTTCACAGTTCAATCGGAAGGAGACAGGCACTGGATTGAATTTAACGATATCTATTTGGCTGACCACGGAGAGTACGTTTGTGTCGCAACAAACCCTGTTGGAGTTGCAAAAACTTCCTGCAGGATGGACGTTGAACGTAAGTTTAACAAATGTGACCAAAATGGGAAGTAATGTGGCACATGTCAAGATGAGTTGCCTTAAGTTTAAGGAAGGGCGCGTTGCGGTAATACAGTTAAAATATGCAGTGACATTTGTCTGAGATGAGTAATCGTGTTTGCTGTGGGGTTTGAAAATCACCCTAAGAAATCTAGTGACATAGTTTTTCGTTTTGTCCCCAACACAATAACAATCTTGTACGCTGGTTTTCAGCGATCTCGCTTCGGTCAGAGAAAGTTAAATACTTTTGTTTTAGAGCTGACAAGCGCGCCTTGCTTAGGAGTACGCCTTGTCAGCAAGTAAAGCTCCGAAAGGCGCTTAAATGCATTCTCCCACGAATCACGAGTTCCCCTTAGGGAAGTTGATAAAAGTAATGTTTCCTCTGAATATAGCGTTATCAAGCGGCGACGAATCAGTAGACAAGGCGCCTCAGGTTGTCAAGTCTCTTCCACGCTACTTGACCACCAACGAAGGGGAAGGAGTGACCCTCGAGTGCAGCTTTGTTGGCCGCCCGGAACCATCGATCACGTGGTACAAGGATTCGGCGCCACTTGAGCCATCTCCATCCGTTGAAGTAAGCGAGCACACTGACCATGTTTCACCAGAGAGGTATTTCAGTGGTAAAAGCAAAAAATGATGTCAAGACCAACCCCCTCCATTCAGGGTTTCAGTCTCTGCCACAAACTAATGCTCTTTCGTTCCTCAGGTTCATGTGTCACCGTGGCACCGAATTTATTACCAATTAGCCTTTTTGAGGTTCGTCTCTGTTACACGATCTGAGGTGTGTGGCTGCATATATAAAACTGGGGGCGAACGGCTTCGAGTCAAGTCAACTCACTATCGGAAACGGACGATAAGGTCTTTTTAATGCAATTTTATCTTAAGCCGAGACGTATTACATCGTCCCAAATCAGACGACATTCTGGTTTTAGTGTGAAACTAGTGGATCTAATCACCATTTCGTTTTTCAACAGATTTCCCAAATTGGATCAACGGCTGTATTACACATGCCGGAATCAAGCGTTCAAGACGCGGGGGTCTACAAGGCTGTAGCTTCAAACCGAGTCGGAACTTGTTACTCTGAGATTAAATTAAACATACTCCCCAGTGACAGGTCACCCCGCTCCCTGGATACCTCACCCTTCCAAGAAGGACCTCCACGATTCATCCGACCCCTAAGGTGAGAAAAATGTTTCACTTAATTCAAGTCTCTCGAATAGATATACTACTTCATCCCGACTAAGCTGAATATAATGCGTGCAACTAAATTAAACTACGTAAAACCAAATTTTTTTTCAAGATGGTAGCCAAATTATTTATTTACTTCTTAGCTGCTATTTACATGTTCGAGTGGAAGCATGAACTAGGACGGATTTTGCCATGAATCGGATCCTAAGGTTGACATATTCGGTCTAAAAGGGCCACGAACCGTCGTGCTGACATCGAGTAATAAATTGTGTAATTTAAAATAAGAACCATAGGTTGATCTTAAAGCCGAAATTACAGGTAGGTCCTTAGTCAACCAGGGCTGCGACCAAAGTCGTAAATACTCGATCAAACCCGCAATCTGACGTCTGTTTGTGAATCAGAGGTTGCGCATGCTATTAATACTGCGATGTACCTATAGTATTAAAAGTGGAAGATAGTGAAGTTTGAACTGAAACAGGGAGCTGAATGATAGCAGGAGAGCAAGTGCAAGTTAGATGCTAGACCCGTCACTTATCGAAAAATAGGGTAGTCTACGGACAGACTATTCGCAAGACCCATACGATGGTGAGAAGCTTATAGGTGGAAAGTGATGTCAAATGTAAGAGTAATTCACAGCATAGGAAACGCAAGATAGACGAGGCACGATAAATATCGTCATGCGTGTCTCATGCAGGACGCAGAAGGCAGCCACAGGCAAGGAAATAAGACATTTGATGCTCATGTTCTCGGAGAAAAATCGAAGAAAAATCCAGACAGAGAAGGCACACTACTGATTGAGCCTCGTGTTTGACAAACAGTTCCAGTATCTGAAAGAGCGAGAAAGACCAAGCTTTTCAAAAGTCAACTCACTGTCATAGAGGATTAGTCACTTAAATGCTTTTTTCATCGAGGCCTTTATGTATAGACGCTTTGTTTTGTCCTGCAGAGACTTATACGTTGAGCCTCGTGCACCTCGGCTCTCTCGCCTTGATTGTTATGTACTGGGAATCCCCAGACCGACTGTTGAATGGCGATTCGCGAACCAGACAATCGTGCCTGAGGATCGGCGCTACCACATCACCTCTGACCGGCCCCCAGGGGTGCACACTCTAACCATTATTCAACCGGACCAAGGTACTGCTGGTGAGTTGTTCATTTGATAACTTAAGCAACCACCGTCATGTACTTAACATAGGATTTTCTTCATTTGGTCCAATTTCTCGAGTCCATACACCCATCTAAATTTCACATACAAGACTATCTAGTTTGATGTGTGTCCTTCGTATCTTCCTTTTAGGTCACTACGAAGTCTTAGCAGAAAACAGGCATGGTCGTGCCACGTGCTCTGCCACGGTCTACGTTCCACGTCAACGTTCGCTCTCCTCCATATCCACAAGCTCGCCGACTGTCTACGCAACACTGCCACGACAGAGCTTCACCCGCCCCAGTCAGATTTCACCATGGCGACAGGTCAGTCCCACTGCATCAATCCACGTTCTGCCAACCTACCCCAAGACGACGCGACGTTTCTCGCGCGAGATATCTGAACCACCACAGTTACGCAGTTACACCTCAACGACACATCTACGTGTTCATGAGCGGCATGCAACGCCCCCTGTGCAGTTCACCTTCAGATTGCCAAAAGAAAGAACTATGAGCAAAACAGAAGTAGGTTGTGCTGCCTTGACCTCTTCTGCTTCTTACATTTCACTTTTACCCCCCCAATTTATTAACTTAATCATAATCACTTTGAACTGTCAGCTGGAGATTTGAGCCACAAGGAATCTGCTTCTTTGTAATTCTGCACAGTTTACTTCTCAAACTTTGTTTCCATTGAAAGTTGTTTGATTATACTTTGTGTAAATCTATTTTACTCAAACTTTAATCTTTCAGATTTCAAGAACAATTGATTCCGTAGCTTCTCCTGCCTCACAAATACGACATGCAAGTAGCCTTACGGTGTTGAACAATATGCAAGTTTGTCCAGTCGTTCCACTTCAGGAGACATCCGTCCAACACCGTATTGCAGGTCATCCACGTCTTATGCCGGGCTACGTTTCTGTTGAGGACCTAATGCGTCCCATAGAAGTTGTTCCGATGGTTCCTGTTTACGAAACCCATCGCCAAGTAGAAGGTCCTCAGCGTAGGCTTCCTATCAGCCGAACACCATCACAGGACAGGTTCAAAGTCTTCGTTGAGGCGCCAATTCGAGCCCATCCGGATCTCGAGCCCGGAACTGTGACAGAAGTGGTTCATCACAAAAATATCCAGGTAACTCCGATAATACCGATATATCGAACTCAACGGGAGACCTCTGTGGCTAGTCAGCCGGCACTGGAACCAGGTTACACAAGTGAAGGAGAATATGAACACAAACTCGATGTCGTTCCAATGGTACCGAGTTACAAGACTGAGACGGAACGCACCATGCCCGCACGACCTCCTCTTGAGACTGGTTTTGAAGCAAAACTAAGCCTTGAACGCCAAATGCAGATTGAAAAGGAAATTACGGAGGTAAATTCCTTTTTTCTTGTTTACCAAAATGAACTATGCCTGCTTATAAGTTTGATTTTTAGATGCGCTATTTGACACAGATGGATAGATCCATGTCGGCGAAACCAAACCTGGTTCCGGGATTTGAAACCACAGTGAATGTTGACCACCCTATGGACGTCGTTCCACTAGTTCAAAAACCGGAAGAACGGTTCCAGTCCTGCTATTCGACCGACATTAGTGTCCAGGTTGGCTAAATGGCCAAAGTTACTAATTTTTAGACCTATTGAGCTTTAACTCAAAGGCCATTTTTTTCTTTATAGTATGTTCCTGTCGACATAGTCGTTCAGGTACCAACTCCTCCGAAGTTTACTCAGCATCTCACCAATGTCGTTGCCGAGGAGGGTTCTCAAGTAGTTCTTGAAGGCGTCGTAAACGGTAAACCTACACCTGCCATCTCATGGTTCCGCAAATCCACGCCATTGAATGAATCTCCCGACTTCCGTCTGGAATACCGTCCGGATGGGACTGTTCGACTTACCCTCAAAGAGGTAACTAATAACAACCACTAATGTCCATGAACAGGTCCTCCAGGTGGAAGACCTTGAATACCATCGGAAACGAATTCAATGTTTTGAGGATTTTTTGCATAATGTGAATTAATTTTAGTTTGCTATTTGATCCTTGGGAATGTATTGTTTGCATCTAATAACTTGACGTTATTCTTTACAGTATTGTAAAATCATGTGAATGGATTACGAAAATTTATTAAGACGATCATTCAATACTAGTCGTAGTTACAGCTAGATGTGTCAATTCACTACCACGGCCTCGTCATTAAATTCATCCAAACCATTTTTACGCTCCAGTTTCGGGAAGAGGACGTTGGACCTTACCGTTGTGAAGCCACCAACATTGCCGGAACGGCGGAAAGTTTTGCCTACCTGACTATCACTGCAAGAGCGATGGCACCTCGATTTATCAAAGGTCTCGAAAACACAACGGTCATGAGCGGAGGTGCCATCCGTCTGACAGTAAAAGTAGACGGCCACCCAAAGCCGGATGTTAAATGGACCGTTAACGGCTGTGAGGTCACCAGTTCACCCGACTTCATCATCGAGGAACTCACAGAGGGTGTGCAGACCTTGACAATTCCACGCGCTCTTCTGACCGACACCGGCCGCTATTCTGTGATCGCAAAGAATGAGGCCGGCGAAGCTATCACGTCAGGAATCGTTACTGTTCTCGGTGAGTCCCATTTTGTCACGGTAATTTTGCACGCTGATATTAAGTTTTCACTTCAATGGTGTGACAGATGCTAATTTGTGAAAGACTGAGTTGAGATACATCTGCATGACAAACGAATGAGTGATGCATGATTAGCTACAAGGAAGCCAATCGCACGAAACTAACTAGTCCCTTCTAAAGGCAATTAAATTAGATTAAGTTAGTGCCTCAGTCTAAAGAACGACCGATTTCCTTTGACCTAGAATCACGGCCTCCATTGACTGTGCCGAGTCCCAGAACTACGACCGATGAAGTAGCCAGAACGGAGGTTTCTGTTCCCTTGGCATCGCCGACTCCGGGACCGATAGTCGCACCCAATCCCCAAGGGCCCACCTTCACGCGGGTAGGCGTTTCTGCACTTTGAGTATATGCAAATACTTGTCTTTGTTTCTCATTGACGTCAGGGCCGAACCCCCTCAACTATCTTTGAAGTATTTAATTTGTATTAATATTCCAAATGACTATGCACAAAAGCATCAAGCTGACTTTTGAAAGAAATAATCTGACCCGATAACGGTTTGTTTTCCTGATACGCGTGTCTTAAGCCACGAGTGAATAGTCGTTACTGGTCGCTGTTGGTTTTAGCCCCTGCCACAACGCAGAGTAGTCGACGAGGCAACACCCTTCACCGTCACAGTGGAGGCTAAAGGTAACCCAATGCCCTTCCTGCATTGGTACCGCAATGGTATTCCACTAGAGACGGGTTCCGACTGCAAGGTCTCTCAATTCGGCCCTTACCTCGAAGACGTTGGCGCTATTCAACCAGAGCCAGTGAGAATGACTGGTGAACTCGAGATTTTCGGATCAACTCCCCTCGACGCGGGACTCATCGTGTGTGTCGCCGAAAACGCCTACGGCCGTGCAGAGACATCACTGCAACTAGACGTGATTCCTAGACGTGAGTTTAGTAATCTGAGGCAGATGATTCACCCATGCATTTCATTAAGTGGCAAACAGCCCATTCAAAATTAATTATAAGAAAAATTAATGTCGAAAAATTTAGGCTCTTAAACCTAACCTCAATGTTAGTGGATTTTATTGTGAAACCAATAGGCCAAATTTCCAGTGTGTGAACGTGTGCCCCATAATTTACCTACGTGATTCCCAAAGCCAAAGTCCTTATTTGTCTTCAGTACACATTTACTTCAGGTACGAAAGATGAAATTTTACCCTTATACTACCTTTCTACGCTATTTTTAGCCGAATACAATCAACCCGTGGCTCAACTACCTCCGCAAAGTCTTCCACAAAAGCCTTGGTTCACGATTGTATGTTTCCAGCGTCCTTTTCATTTACATCACAAATGTGTGTTCAAACTCTTTAACATCAGTACAAACTGAAATTATGTGTTGATTTAACGCTATGCCAAATCTTTTTCTTACAAGCCCTAAATACTATACAGCCGTATCATATTAATGCCATTGCTCTATTTGATAAAGAAGTATTATATTGTGAGAAAACTGATATCACTTTGGGTAGTCGGCAAGTATACCTCGCCACTGCCTCTCTATACGTCGACTTCTTCACAATCTGACAATTAGTCTTGAGCTATAGATAATAAGGTATCTTGGATTTTACAACCTACTGACATCTAGTCTGATGCATGGAATCTTATATGGTGGCAAGTTTTTTCAATACCGTGCGTAAACCACTTTCCGCTTTCAGCCTCTGCAGCCAGAAATCACTTTGCCAGCTGGAAGTCCGCTTACTTTGATGGCCGAAGCAATGGGTAACCCTATCCCATTCTTACACTGGTACCAAAACGGACAGCCGCTGGAATCGACCCCAGAGCATGACATAACCCAAGTAGGGCCAGAACTGGCCAGTCCTGAGGCCATTTTAGATGAACCGGTTTCAATGACTGGTCATCTAGTCATAAATGAGCTATTCTTAACTGATTCTGGCACCTATCGATGTGTAGCGGAAAATTCGGCAGGACAAGCGGAAACCTTCGTTAACCTGAACGTTATTTCACCGCCGCGTAAGAACGAATTAATATATTACCTATAGTAGCATACGTTTCTTCCATCTTCAAGTCAGGTCTGTTTGTTTTTGAAGCCAAACAACAGGGGCGACGGCCCGAATTCCTTAAGCGACCAGCTCCGACCGTCTCGTGCAAAGTCGGAGATACTGTTGTCTTGGAAGCAGAGATTTCAGGTCAACCTCCTCCTAGGGTATCTTGGTATCGTAGTGGACTTGAGATCTTCCCGGACGTCAAATATCGAATGGAAGAAAGTGCAAACACTGGACTCTACCGACTAGTTATTCATTCGATTTCACAAGAGGACAACTGTGAATACATGGTTCGCGCATCCAACGCGTACGGATCAGTCGAATCAATTACTCGGCTGACAATAATTCAAGAGTAAGCCGAAAGTCATAAAACTCTCTCATTCAATGCTTTCATTTGCAACCGCTTATCCACGTATCCAATCGCCATTTCAGATTCACTGAGATGACTCGCATCGACTTGACTAGACCACTAGCTCCGGTCACTGTGGAAGTTCCCTATGTACCCACTGAAAAAACTGAACTTGCCGTTCAAGTTGAAGAGAAGTTCTCACCGGTCGTGTTGGATGTAGAGCTAGCAACGCCCGAACGCCACTTCAGTGGTTTCGAAATGACTCTAGAGAGACCGCCGGTTGAGTTTAATCCAATTCTAGTGGAGTTCCCACATCCAGAAGGAAGTAGCCAACCGGCAGTATTTGTGCGACACCTTCCTGAATCTGTCACACTGGATGAGAATGTCCCGATTAGACTGACTGCACAAATGACAGGAGTTCCGCGGCCTTCAGTTAGTTGGCTGAAGGATGGACAACCACTCGCTCCAAATGATCGAGTTTTTACTTCGGTTGAGGTAGAAATTTACAGTTATTTAAAAGAATAAATTTTGTCCTCTGTAACACTGAAAATAACCGTGTGGTTTCTTTTTTTAGCCCGACAACACAGTCTCAATCATGATTGCTCAGCCCGGGCCCATCGATGCTGGAAAGTACACAGCGATAGCTGTCAATCCCTCAGGCCAGGACACAACCACAACACAGGTATTGGAGCAAATTCGTAAATATGTGCGCATGTGTGCAAATAAGTAAACGGTCTTCGCTTATAAGTCTAATAACTTTTTGCATGTCATATTATTTCAGCTTTACGTAAATACTCCTTTGGAAACCACTCCCAAAGAACCCATGCACGAGGCGTTGGGTGTGGCGCCCAGCTTCTTAAGGGCCCCCCTCGTCCTGCCACCACCACACGAGATTCACGGGACCACCATCGAACCAACTGGCGTTTTCTACGCTTCCGAGGGACTCCCAGTGAAACTGGAAGTTCAAGTTCACGGTATTCCCGAACCAAACGTCTCGTGGTTTTGTAATGAGCGTCCCGTTCGTCCCGACTTTAAGCATAAGGTAGATGAAAGGCGAGTTGTGTTAAAGAAAACTGCTTTACATGTTTAAACTTACACTACTGTACAATTTTTAGATACTTTCACTTCCCGAATCCGTTCATTGCCTCACGTTGGAAGCTCCGTTAGCGAACGCAGACAGTGGAACGTATAGGTGTGTTGCCAGCAACTCGGTTGGAGTTAAGGAACTTATCTTCCCCGTAAAAATTCAACCCAAGGTTCAAGTAGTTCCCGTGCCGCCTAAATTCATTAGAAAGCCAGCTCCCAGCATCACCACGACCGTCAGTCAACCGATTTTGTTGGAGGCTACATTCAAGGGCACTCCTACGCCAGTGATCTCCTGGCACAAAGATGGAAAGTAAGCCTCTGGCTTTCCTTATTCCATAGCAGTTCATAGATCCATCCGATGCCGCCTGTAATGAATAAATGGCTGAATACAATACATACAATTCAGTTGCTTTTTAATTCAAACAATGTAAAGAATTAAATGTAAAAGTATATTAGTTTCATATTTCATAATTCATGTCTTACTAACGTAAGAGAACTGAGGCCAATTTTATTACAGACTAGTTCCTCCGACCGAAACACCCAGTAATCGAATCCAGATACTTACCGACACTAATAAGACAACGTTGTCGATTGCTGAGGTCACCCCGGAAGATGTTGGGACCTGGCAATGTCTTGCCTCTAGCACAGCTGGAACAGCAACTTTCCGCACGAAAATCAATCTTGAAGGTAGGGTGTGAAATAAAAACATTTTCAAATAAGACATCCGAGATCAGCTGTAACAGTCTTTTTTACTGATGCCTTAGTTCCGAAGCCAGTATCTGTGGAGTCCCAAAAGGTGCTTTTCACCCCCAAGAAACGCACTTCTGTCACTGGGTAAGTGGGAAACTGAATTTTATATTCTGAGCAAATAAACCATTGGAAGTAGAATTTACCCGCATTGCAATTTTCAGACGAAATATTGTTCCTCCAGTGATTTAAATGGAGCTAAAGAGGTATAAATTTACTCGCACTAGTCATAAATAAAATGACCCTGAATAGACCATTAACCTAATGCATCACATACACCAATCACGCTACATTTTCTGAAATTCTTCGACAATCAAACCTTAACAGCGTCAGTACAGACTGGAATATCAGGTTGTCAGGTTGGTATACAATGGTCTTGTTTTGAAATGTGAATCGAATCATTGATGTCGTGTAGTCTACACTGCAACATACAATCCCATAAAATTGCTTGGGCTCTTCTAAGGACCTCACGCGCTTCAGTCAACAGCACTTAATACCTTTCCCATTCTAAGATTTCATCTCTCCTGCTGCTGTAGACCAAGCGATTCTCCCTATCCTGAGATTCGTCAGGCTCCAAAATCCGTTGAAATAGTTGAGGGCAACACTGCCCGATTCTCAACCATGGTCGTAGGAAACCCACAGCCGATCGTCAACTGGTACATCAATGGTATACGCGTTCAGCCCACACTGCCTCTTGAAGGACGTCTTGAAGAAGCCAGAGAATCCATCTACTTTGACGGCCTTCTTCACCATCTTGAACTCCGTCAGTGCCGACAAGAAGAAAGTGGCGTTGTTACTGTCGAAGCACTACGAGCCGATGTTCCAGAAGAGGTTTCGCGACTTGAACCCAATGCCATCGCAACAGCATCAGCCAACTTGAAAATTTTGCCAGCCCCTGGAAAGATTCCACAACTGCGACCTGTCCAGAGTAAGATTTGAAACATTAAATGTCGACAATAACTACCCTTCACCATTCCTATTCGCACAATAAAATAACGTAAGGAATTGGTGCATCTCAATTTTACAATATTTTGTACAAAAGTTATCTCATTTGTTCTGTGCTCGGATTTTTGAATCTTATTAGTGCTTAGCTGACAGGTTTGAGGCAAGACTGGTCTCTAGAGATCGAAGCAATTCATTTTTTTTGGTGGCATACGGTGGGCATCACAGACTTTTCTTGTTCAGAACGTTTCGAAGAAGTGCCATCCATGGAAGAACCTGTCCCCGCCGGGCCAACCATGAAACCACCCACATTCACAACAGTGCTCCATACGGTCACAGCTACTGCGGGCCAAAGTGCAGTGTAAGTTTCTCCACATTCACAACCTTGAGTTCATGAACTTGGCTTAACCATAAACATTTCTACATTTCCAGTTTTGAAGTTGGTTTTGATGGGGAGCCAGTTCCAGTGGTAACCTGGTTCAAGGACGGTGTAGAAGTAGACCGTCAGCTTTCATGCGAGGTTACACAGACTCCGGAGATGACAAGCCGACTCTTTATCCCCTCGACACATCCACGAGATGCTGGTGTGTTCACTGCTGTGGCAGAGAATCCGGCAGGGAAAGCAACGGTTACCTCGCGGTTGGTGGTCACGCCACAGATCTCGGCGCCTACTTTCATGGAGCCTATGCCACCACAAAAGAATGTCCTGAAGCCAGGAGAACAGGTTACCATCGAATGCAAAGTAAGCAAGAGTTTTGTATTCCCTTCACGTCTATCACAGTTCACGTAGAGGCTAAATAAATACAACCATGTAAATTTAGGTAAATTGACGTCTTTTTTATGAAGTTGCAAGACCTTTTGAAAAGATAACGAGATCTGCCGCATTTCATTAAACATTTTTTGCAACGCAAACCACGGTAAAAATGTGGTTTTACCTACATCTGCATGGACAAAAATTTTCCCCATACCTCTTTTAGGTGGCTGGAGAGCCAATACCACATGTCTTCTGGGAGCACAACGGGGCTCCACTGGAGCAGTCTTCAAGGGTCCAACAATTCGATAAGCCTCCTTTCCACAAGCTAGTTATCCAAGAAGTTCTTCCGGAAGATTCTGGGCTCTATCGATGTATCGCCGTGAACCCCCACGGACGAGCATTATTTGAGACCACCTTTGATGTTGAACGTAAGACTACTTTGGCGGTTTTGAGGATTGTTGCTACGATTTTTATTCCACAGCCGACATTTTCTTTGTAGAATCTCCACAGCAGCAGGTTCAGTCCTTGTGTCCACCAGTAATTTTGCAAGGACCACAAGATGCTCAAGTTCAGGAGGCTTCACCCGTGACCTTCGTCGCACAGGTAGCTGGAACTCCAAGTAAGTCAATCCCATGAACAGTGCTTTGGTTGGATAAACCAAAGCACTGTTCGTGTGGGTAACCGTCACACTGCACCTCGAATGTAGTTCACACTTGTGGTGGGTTCTGAAAGAAAGGTTCATTATTTTGTACACGTATTCATATAAACCTGGTGAATTCCCTATTTTGTAATGCCAACATAAGTCGGTTCGTTGATTTTCAGTGCCTGAAGTAACTTGGACTTTTATGGGTGAGACAGCGATTCGCCCATCAGCGTACTTTCTGCCATCGATGACTCCTGACGGAAAAGCAGTCCTTCAAATCACCAGAGTCTTAAATGAAAATGCAGGCGAGTATACACTTCGAGCCACCAATCCGGCAGGTGTGGCCGAAACTTCCTTCCGCCTCGAAGTAATGTGTAAGTGTTGCTGAAATACTCATTTTTGTTGTATACTTAAACCAGGCCACCACAACTTATACCAAAGTTACTCCCCGTAAGTTACCCATAGAATCACAGTACTCGTATTTTCAAAGTAATTTAGCAAATACTGAACTTGAAGGTTAACGCCAAAACGTATGTTTAGATGTGTACTTAATAATGCGCCAAATTACTCCTGACAGCGCTGTTCGTTGCAGTTTCAACTGCCAAATATGACCATCTGCTTGCGGTCAAACAAAAGTATACATTTAAAAAATCGGACTCAATATTAAACAAATTTTTTTTACATTGGGTGTTTGGCACTTCTGTTATTCGCATTTGTGAAACCATTTGCCGTTCCAGCTACTGACAAAGCCCCCGAGTTCATAACTCCCTTCCCAGAAGAAACTATGGAGCTTCCAGAAGGTAGTTCTCTCACGTTGGATGTGGAGGCAATCGGAAAACCAACTCCGCAGCTTGTTTGGAAGCGAAATGGAACGCCGTTTTCTCCAACACCTGACATTCAAATCGCACAAGTTTCCTCAACACACCATCGCCTGGAGGTAGCTGAACTCTTCCAATCTGATAGCTCTGAATTCACTGTTGAAGCAATCAACAAACACGGCAAGGCAATCACCAGGACTAACATTGTTGTCAGGCCAGGTTTGAGTTTATTTTCGTAATTAGTTGTCATTCTCTTTATCGTTAATTATTCTATTCTTTCTCCTCTTAGAGCTGAAAGAGCAACCTCCAATCTTTACGACGTGTCCACCCGCCCAGATAACAGCACCTGAAGAATCTACAATTGAGTAAGCAGGTTTTTTGGTTGTCCTTAAGCAAGTAAATACTAGAAGTCATTCACATGTGTACCGTTAGCATGGTTACAGCGCAGCACAGAACCTTAGAGTTTTGTGTTTGGTTGAGGTTCGAGTGTTATAAGAATTGCAAATGCTAATAATTGACAACAGGACCTAAAACACAGCTTTCAATTGTTGACGTCAGCCACACAATTAATGGACTTGGGAATGGCAGCCATTCAGATTAATTTAAAAAAAACCGTTAAAAATGGATTCGCATGGGAGCACTAACCACACATTTCCAGAACCCATGGGATGGTCATATTTACCAGCGAAAACGTGTTAGTACACGTCGTAGACCTTGAGTCACATGGTCCTGCTTAGCCTCTCAAAAGGCCATGGTGATTGGTTATCGTCCTCCCCCATTTTACACATGACTGACTCACGCACGTTTAGTCCGGCTAAACACGTCGTAGATTGTCAGGTCAGCAAGCGGTCTTCCCTGTGTTGTCACCTTATCAACCGTGGTTTTACTGAGTATCCACATGCCACGATTGATAATCAATGTTTATTATTGGTCATTTGAAAGTGAGTCTACCAATTTTCGTAATACGGCTGTAAGATAACGCTCTGGAATTTTATCATAGCGTGTTTGCCCACTCAATGTGTTCATCAGAATCAGATCGCAGTTGTTGCAAGTTTTCTGTCGGTTTGACCTTAGCCAGTGGCTACTCACACCAAGACAGCTATCCAAGCACAGTAAATGCAAATTAAGCACACTGGTTGTGGTAGTCTTATAATCCGTCTATTTTTACTTCCTTTCCACAGAGTTGAATGTGCAGTGTGCGGGGTACCGAAGCCGAAGGTTCGCTATTTCCACAATGATGTTGAATTCATACCCACTCGCGTTGAGTCACCCACACTGATGAGTAAATGCGAACTCATTGTTGATGAAGTCAATGAACGATACGTCCTACTCATAAACAAACTTCGTGTCAAGGACGACGCCGGAGAATATATGATCCGAGCCGAGAATGAGCTAGGCATAACAGTCTGTAAAACTATCCTAAATTTGGAATGCACTGGTCCTTCCTCTTCGTTGAGGTTCATTCAACCTCTTCCTGAAAGAACTGTCGTCCAACCAGGTAGTCCAGTTACCTTGGGATGTGAAGTGGCAGCAGATGAATCAGTCAATTTTCAGTGGTACCTTAACGGGATCGAGATTCCGAGAACGGCTCCAGACTTTGTGATCGACGACAGCGAGCCTATGAGATGCTCTTTTACCATTCCAGAAGTTAAGTCAGAAATGGTTCCAGGGAAGATACATGTCCAAGCGACAACGTCGAATGGGGCTTCCGTTAATTCGACCTCGATTCTGGAGACGCAAGTCACCCCACAGGATTACGTACCATCGACTACTGTTCCCCTTCAATTTGTTCAGCCCCTCCAACCGAACGTCATGCCACACGTTGGTGAAGATGTCGTACTGATTACTGCCGTTGAATCTGTTCCGCATGCTGAAATTACATGGGTCGTCGACAACCCCGAAACGGCGAAACGCTGTGAAATTGCTCCACTGATTGACCAATATCATCCAACAAGAACAATTTCGCAGATAACTATTCATGAATTTAATCCTCTGATCGACGATAATGTAACCATCAGGGCCATCGCAAAGAATCTAGACAAGGAAATAACAACATCCTGTGAACTTCATGCTACACAGGAGAAAGATAAACCAGAGAAGTTCATTGCACATTTCACTCGCAACTTAGAACCACTCGTTGAAGTTCGGGAAGCACATAAAGTTGTCCTCGAATGTGCTGTACAACCAACGGAAGCTCCTTTAGACTTTAAATGGTACTTCAATGGAATAGAAGTGTCCTCAAAGTTGTTCAGTGAAATCGTCATTGAGAAAAGACGGTTTCAGTCTACCCTCACAATTGAACGTGCGGAAACGAAATGTACGGGCACGGTAAATGTTGAGGTGGTCTATCCTCAGGGTGAAAAATTGCTGAGCACCTGTAAGCTGTATGTGATTCCTCAAAGTAGTGCTACGGAAGCCACAAAGACCCCGGAGGTTATTGTGCCTGTTCCACTTCGTCTGGTTCAACCTCTTCAACCGACGATGCAATCTGCTGCTGGCGAAGACGTAGTTTTGGTAGTTGCAGTTGAAGCTATACCTCAAGCAGAGATTACCTGGACCGTAAGCCACCCGCAAACTGCTAGCCGCAGTGAGATTGTATCATTGGTGGATAACACCCATCCAACATTTACAATTTCACAACTCACAATTCGAGACTTCAATCCACTCACTGATGCAGCTGTGACAGTCCAGGCAACCGCTAAGACTCCAGATAAGGAAGTTGTTACTACATGTGAGCTACAGGAAAAAAAACCAGATGTATGTGATGGAAGTCCGAAAGAGCACCCAGGACCAAAAACAATAATCGATAAGAAAATAGACGAAACGAAAATTCCCGAGGAGGAGATGGTGGAGGAGCGACCTGTTTTGGAGACTCCAAGTGTGCAGATTTGCGAGCTTAAATTCACCAAACCCCTCCAACCTGCCCTAACTCCCAACGAGGAGCGCATTCTAGAGTAAGTGCTCAGTAGTCGCAAATGCTAAACGTGCTTTGTAGATTTGTGTCACGTGGAACAGTTTAGGCCTCATGTATTTATCTGACGTGGAGGCAAAGGCGTTGTGAAGTTAGGGGTGTTCTGTCGCTGGCAGCTAAATGCTCGTAAAAATTTTAGTTTGGAATGCGAAATTCAGGCCGATTTGAAGCCGATAACCGTGAAGTGGACACACAACGGTCGAGAACTTCAGAGTTCGGAGCGCTACGAGGAGGTCTACGTTGAGGAGCAGGGTCTCGCTCGCCTAACCATTCGAGAATTCTCTCCCAAAGATGTCGGTCAGTACTCTTGCGTGGTCAGTGGTGAAGTGATAGAGCCAGAAACTGGTATGCTTCGCAGCGCAAAAACAATTAGCACCACAACAGTCGCGGAGATAACGGGTGAGTGGGGTTAGATAAGCATGAGCGTTTGCCGCTCCATTGCAGCAAAACATAAGAGGTGTGTGTGTGTGTGTGTGTGTGTGTGACTTGTAGAAGAACTGCCGGTGGTAGAGGAGGCGCAGCCAACCGAAGTGGTAGAG